>MU696741.1:3744-24310 GCA_026770625.1 Nicotiana glauca | reverse complement strand
TAAGGAGACATCTTCTCCTTATCCCATATGCAATCTTTTCGATCAGTTCAGAAGATATTCAGAAGATATTGTTGCTTGATCCCCAAGGACTTATCTTCTTCACGTGCATCTCATGTGCATGGGCCATAACAACTGTGTCTCCTAAGATGAACCTGGTCCTTCAATGAGTTCATTTGTAATTCTTCAAAACTTCAACTGATCTTGGGCCAACAAATTCCCCATTTTTGATGATGACAAACTCTGTACTTTTACTGATCAGAGAACCTGTGGAACTCAGCTAAAATACCATCACTTGAAAATTTTAACTTATCATTAAGGGCCAGATTTAATTAGGTCATAAACATCACTATTCAGAAAAATAGTTTTTAAGCACAATACACAATATCTTCCCCCTTTTGGCATCATCAAAAAGTTTCATAAACATGTGAATCCCAGAATATTAATCATTACTCATGGCCACTGCGGCAACTGCAAGTGAAAGCATGCTTTAGTTAATCAAAAATCAACTTGACAAAAATAACTATTAAGAGCATAATCATCATAAAACAAGAGAAATGCAAATTGTCATTGATAAGGCAGTGCTTCTACAAGACAGTCCATAAAAAGAAAGAACAAAAATAACCGACCATGAGCAAAAACAAGAAAAATCCCTAATCTGGGTCACTGGGGGGTAACTGAGCTGGTTCAGAACTAGGACAAAGAGGGCTAAGGCTTTGAAGAACTAGAGGGTTGGTATTGGAGTAGGTTGAGCATTTTTTGTAGCATCCCTTCACTCTTTTCCTTTTCTTTTGCTAGTGCTGCTTTCAGCCCATTCCTTTCTTCTTCCAACTCAGCCACACGAGCCTGAAGCCCATCAATATCAGCATCTTTGGTCCCACATTCTTGAACCAAAGCCCTAACCTTGCTATTCACTAGAGTCTTAACTGATGAACCAGGTTCAACAGGGGCTACATTTAGCAGATAGTCACAGGCCTGGAGAGTCTTGATTCCAAAGTGCTCCTTACTGGAGGCCATTTCTTATTTCTTCAAACGAATATTTAACCTGTCTAGTACAGTTGTCGGAATGAATCCATAAGGAGTAGAATGAGCCTTTGAACCATTGATGACTCGGTCCAGCAATTTAACTATGAAAACAGGCCAATTAATCTGCTTACCCCTCACAAGACACTCCATGAGAACCAGGTCCATGTAATTTGCAGTGTGCCTTCTCTCTTGTCTAGGCAGCAGACACTTGTTCACAAACTTAAAGAGCACTTTATGCTCTGGTGTGACGACCCGGCCCGTTGTCACATGAGTTACTGCCCTGTTTCCCCCATATTATGTTGCTCTATGTTTCAATATCAGTATTTAAATGGATTGGATAGAATCAAATTGGTTTTAGTTGTAAATGAGGCACTTAGCCTCCTAGAAGGAAGCTTAAGTTGGAAAAGTCAACTGGATGTTGACTATTCAGTTAGAGGGCTCGGATGTGATTTTTGGTGATTCGGTTAGCTTCGGGGCATGATTTGTGACTTAAGAGCGTGACCGGAAGTGATTTTGGAGACCCCGTGTAGAATTAGGCTAGAATTGGCGAAGTTAGAATTTTGGCGATATCCGTTTGATAAGTTAGATTTTGATCCGAAGGTCGGAATGGAATTCCGATAGTTGCAGTAGCTTCGTTAGGTGATTTTGGACATGTGTGCAAAATTTTAGTTGATTCGGAGGTGTTTAGGTCGGGTTTTTGATCTAATGTGAGTTTTGGAAGTTTTGATTAATCTTAGGCTTTGATTTGATGAAATTTAAGGATTTTGATGTTAACGGTAGTGTTTTGATGATTCGAGCAAGTTTGAATAAGGTAAAAGATCATGTTTGTGCTTTTGGTTGAGGTCCCGGGGGCCTCGGGGTGAATTCGGGTGGTTAAACGGAGAGTTTTGGAGTTTTGGCATGTTTTGAACTTCTGGTACCTGGTATTTCGGCATCTGCGGAAAAGGGACCGCATAAGCGGTTCTGCAGATGCGGTGCGGGAGGTCATAGAAGCCGGCCTTGAAGGCCTGGGCATCCCACAGAAGCGGACTTGGTTCCGCATAAGCGGTCACCGCAGATGCAATTTTGGACCGCATAAGCGGCCCTGGGATTTTTAAGTTGAACCGCATAAGCGGTGTTTTGACCGCAAAAGCAGAAGACGTAGGTGCGGTGCATGGACCGCATAAGCGGAAATGATTGGGAAGAATAATATTAAGTCCCCTTTACGAATTTTGAAGGAGAAAACATTTGGGGCTCCGGACTTAGGCGATTTTTAGACGATTTTGAAGAGGGTTTCGAGAGTTTTCATCAGGTATGGATTCTTGGTCTTAGATTATGTTATTATGGTGTAAAAACATGGATTAACACTGAAAATCCAAGGGAATTAAGGTTTAAAATGGAGGTTAGGGCTTGAAATTTGAAAGAGTTTAAACTAGTAAATTGAGGGGTCAAATGGACTCCGATTTTTGTGAATTTGGTATGTATGAACTCGTGGCGAGATGAGGAAGCCGGTGATGTTAATTTTATAATTTTTTGAGATGTGGGCCCGGGGATCGGGTGTTGCCAACTTTGTGTTTTTGGGTGTTTTTCGAGTTCTTTTAATTGGGTTATGTCCCATTAGCTTATCATAACGTATTCCTTGTGGGTTTGACTAGATTCTACGCACGATGAGGTTGATTTGTGAGGGAAGCACAAGGCGAGCTAGGATTTCGGCCGGCTTAAGGTGAGTAATGGTTATGAATGATGAACTGAGGGTTTGAGACCTCGTACTTGCACTATGTGGTGCTATGTTGAGATGAGATACGTGTCGTATGATGAGCGTGGTGATGATATTGCTAGGAATTTTGACTCGGTCCATCCCGATTGATGACTCTACTGTACTTTTGACTGAGACTGAGCTTATATCCGTATATTTTGGGCTAGTTGCCACGTTTGGGGCCTTGTGCCAATCTATAGAACCTTTAGGGAGCATGTTGAGCTAATTGACCTCACTTTACCTGTTGAAAACATACTCTCAGTCATATCCTTAACTGTAAAACACAATATGAACCGGTCTTAGCAATTTGCACTCTAAATGAGAAATGCCTGGGGTTGGAAACCCCGTCTTAGCTGAGTGGGCCTGAGAGGCCAAGTCTATATTGACTGAGAGGGGTCAAGGACCCCATAGTGAGGGTATTTGATATACACCGGATCGGGTTGCACGCCACAGTAGCATATACATATACATATATGGATCGGACTGCACGCCACAGTAGTATATTATATGGATCGGACTACACGCCGCAGTGATATATTATATGGATCGGACTGCACGCCACAGTGATATATTATATGGATCGGACTGCACACCACAGTGATATATTGTATGGATCGAACTGCGCGCCGCAGTGATATATTGTATGGATCGGACTGCATGCTGCAGTGATATATTATATGGATCGGACTGCACACCGTAGTGATATATTGTATGGAACGGACTGCACGTCGCAGTGATATGTTATGTGGATCGGACTGCACGCCGCAGTATTATAGCGCTTGGGCAGTAGGAGCCCCTCCGGAGTCTGCACACACCCCCAGTGAGCGTAGTCAACTATTATTATTGGATTGGGCTGTGCGCCACAACAGTATATACTATATTTGGATCGGGCTGCACGCCGCAGCAGTATTTGGTATGGATCGGGCTGCGCGCCGCAGCAGTATTGGTAAACTGTCGGACTATAGGAGATTTTTACTAGTTTTCCCTGATTAGCTAATCTTTACTACCTTTACTGATGGTTATAGAACTGTGTAGTGTTCTTACAGGATTTCTTACTTTCAGTTGTTATTCATTGCTATTACTCATTGAGTTGAAGTACTCACTTTACTCCCTGCACCTTAAGTGCAGATACAGGGATCCTGGAGGCATAGCTGAGGTTACTGCTACTGCCTAGTTCAGTTGTCGGAGTCATCGGTAGCTGCCAGCGTCCGTAGGACCCGATTTCTCCTCTTGCCTTTTCTTTTATTTCCGCACCTAGACTTTCATATGTAAAGGATGTTGCTCAGTTGTATCTAGAGGCTCTGACTCGTGACGCCAGATCTGATATGGGCTGTTTGATATTATTGTGGTTTCCACATAGTTTTTATTACTATCACAAACTGAGATTTTGCTTAATTGATATTTTAAATTAAATAACCTATAAGGAGCTTTGTAACTTGGGATGAGAATGTCCTAAAGGTCGGGCTTGCCTAACAAGGTGCTGGCGCCATCACGACCGGGGTTTGGGTCGTGACATCTGGCTTCATTTCACTCTTTTGAACAAATCTTGCCTCATGCACCTCTTCATCATCCTTTGTATCACAGAAGTTCCTGGTGATTTGAAGCGTTGTGGGTAGATCATCTAGACAAGGCCACCTTTGCCGTGTTTAATCATCATAGCCCTCACTTGGAATGTCTAGAATCCTGCCCAATTCAGGTGCATCAAACTTCACCTTCACACCTTTCACAACATTGGTTACTAGTCCATTTTTGACAGATCCATTTGCCATGAATTCAATCAGCTCTCTTCTGGCTAGTCTTCCATCCATCTGAAGGACCATGTCCTTCCACCCCTGTGCAGCTAAAGCATCCACCAACTTAAGCATGCCTGGCTCCTCTAGGTCTTTCAGTAGCCTTGCGTTCAATATCTTCCTCCTGCTAAAAATAACAAAATGATCTTGCTCCTATTCAGACTCCTCCTCTTCTTCTTCTTCTTCTTCTCCACTCCACTCTTCATCTTCTTCTTCAGTAATTTTCACTTGTTTTCCCTTTACTGCAGATCTAGTTCTTTTAGCCAAAGAAGGTTCAGCAGATACAGATTTTGAAGACTTCTTTGCAAGAGTCTTGGTTCTTTTTGGTTTGACGTTGGGAACCTCTACAGTTGTACCTCTCTCTTGTTGCACCAGTTCCATCTCCTCCTCATCTTCTTCAGCAGCCTCCGAACTTTCCACTACCTTTTCTTTTCCCTTTTCCTTCTTCTTTTTCTTACTCTTCTCTAATGCTTCCTGTAGTTCTGCTTCACTTTGCCTTACTTTGCTCCTTGTAGTTCTTCCCTTAGGTACAGAAGTAGCAACAGGGTTGGGAGATGTTACTTTGCTTTTCTTTGAGGGTTTAGAGGCAACTGGGGTCCTTTGTGAAGACGTCTTGCGCTTCTTTGGGTCATAACTGGCCCCCACTTTCTTTAGAATATCTGCTAAAGTATCCTCCACAGAAGAACCATGTTCTTCTTGTTGCTTACTCATTTGAACAAGTCCCTCAGCAGCCTCTCCTGATCCGCTTCCCCCTGACTTTAAGCCACCTTCTTCTCCACCACCACATACAGCAAGAACCTCCCCTTTCTTTTTCTTTCTCCTCCTACTAGACTCAACCTCTTCAGCATTTTTCATAGAACCCACCAACTCAAACCTACTATCTTCCTTTTCTGCTATATCAGAAAATATAAAACAGGTGTTTACCTCACCTGGGATTTCTTGACTCTAATCATTGTCAGAAGACCCAGGTTCTTCTCCTTCACTAGCAGAGATGAACTTTTCAGACTCAGAGCTTGAGTCAGATTCTTTAGCTAAAAACTCTTTCCTTTGACTAGCGTTTAATTTTTCGTTCAAAGCTTTTCTGAGAGAGCCGGATGCTACAGTTTTTCTGGCTAACATCTTTTGCCGACGAAATCTGGGTTTTGGGGTTTCAACTGGAGGTGTTGATGATGAAGTATTAAGGGAAACAGGTGGGGGAGTTCCAGGATTGCCTTGAGGATTAGTCATGGTGGAGAATTTCTGGAAATCTTTTGGGAATTTTTGGAGAAAAAAGGGGTTTATCAGAAGTATTGGAGAAGTGAATGACGGTTATGAGTGATGAGAGAAGGTGTGGAGTGTATTTAAAGAGGGATCATGATTAAGCCAGTAACGACAGCCTTTTCAGTGGTCAATTAGGAGTCTAATCAAATTAGAATTCCGGTCTCTTTAGAGATTAATGACTGACGCTAGTTTTTAAGAAAAAGTCCTGTTTTAGTTAGACTCCTAGGATAATGAAACTGGTTCAATGCTCAACGGATAGAATTTCTGAAAGTTTGGTGTAATTAGGACTTCTGCTCATGATTGGTAATTTTATCTTTCTAATTGTGCAAAGTATAGAAACATACCTGAACTTTCTCATGAGCATATACTGATGAACTAGGTTCTTCAAGTAAAACTTCTCTTGATCATGCCTTAAATGTCATAATATAAAAACTTTGTAAGAGATTAAAGATTCATATAAACACATGTCACATGAGTATACTAATTAAAGTATGAGACTGAATAAGAATTATTGTAGATATTTACATTGAATTAAGAACTTCTAACCAAAAATTTTTTTTTCATTTTTCAAATTTTTTTTTCATTATGCATTCTGAACTAGACCTTTTAGGTGATCTTAATCATACCTAATTTCAACCTGTTCATTTCAAAGTTTTCTCTACTCAGTGCTTTAGTGAAGATGTCAGCTATTTGTTTATCAGTAGCACAAAATTCTATGGAGATTAACCCTTTCTCATAGTTCTCTTTAGAAGTGGTGTCTAACATCTATGTGATTGGTCCTTTTATGATGAACAGGGTTCTTTGTCATACTTATAGCACTTGTGTTATCACAAAATATTGGAATACACCCCAATTCCATTCCAAAGTCTACCAGCTATTGTTTGATTCATAGCAATTGAGCACAACAAGAGGCAGCAACAACATATTCAGCTTCAGCAGTAGACAGGGCTACTGAATTTTGCTTTTTGGTAGCCCATGACACTAGACATGACCCTAGGAAATGTTCCATACCTGAAGTACTCTTCCTGTCCACTAAGAAACCTGCATAATCAGCATCAGCATATCCTACCAGATCAAAATTACTACCTTTGGGATACCAAAGACACAAATCTGTGGTGCCTTTCAGATATCTCAGTATCCTCTTGACAGCAGTTAAATGTGACTCCTTTGGATTTGCCTGGAAATGAGCACAAAGTCCTATACTGAAAACAATGTTAGGTCTGCTGGCAGTCAGATACAAAAGTGAACCAATCATACCCCTATACAACTTTTGATCAACTGATGAACCAGGTTCATCAACATCTAATTTAGTGGCAGTTGCAATAGGTGTATCTATTTCTTTGGAGTCCTCCATTTTAAACTTTTTGATTAGTTCTTTTGTATACCTCTGCTGATAGATCATGGTTCCATTTGGGCTTTGTTTGATCTGCTAGCCTAGGAATAAATTTAGTTCACCTATCATACTCATTTCAAACTCACTTCCCATTAATTTTGCAAAGTCCTTACTCAACCTATCAGTAGTGGCCCCAAATATTATGTCATCAACATATATTTGTACAATAAGGAGGTCTTTACCTTTTTCCCTTAGGAACAAGTGCTATCAATTTTACCTCTTTTGTACCCATGCTCCAGTAGAAATTTTGATGGTCGTTCATACTAAACCCTTGAGGCCTGTTTGAGCCCATATAGAGCCGCCTTATCTAGCGTGTACACATGCTCAGGACATTCCTTGCTTTCAAATCCTGGAGTTGTTTCACAAACACTTCTTTCTTAAGGTAGCCATTTAGGAAGGCAAATTTGACATCCATCTGATGGAGAGTGAATTCCATATGTGATGCAAAGGCAATAAGGAGTCTGATTGCCTCTAGTCTTGCAACTGGGGCAAAGGTCTCATCATAGTCAATGCCTTCCTCTTGACTGTAGCCTTGAACTACCAGCCTTGCCTTGTTTCTTATAACAGTTCCATCTTCATCAAGTTTGTTCCTGAAGACCCATTTGGTACCAATAACTGACCTGTCCTTGGGTCTAGGAACTAGATGCCAGACTTGACTTCTTTCAAATTGATTGAGTTCCTCCTGCATAGCATTGACCCAGTCTTCATCCTGCAAAACCTCAACAACATTTTTAGGTTCAATAAGAAATAGAAAAGCATCAAATGCACACAAATTATTTAATTGTGATCTAGTTTTGACTCCAGATATTGGATCATTAATGATGTTCTCAATGGGATGAGAACTTTGATACTTGTGCTATTTCACCAACAACTATTTTCTACTAGATGATTCTCCTGTGTTCTGTTGATGAGGAACAGGTTCTTGTAAAGAGTTTGTTTCATTTTCTCCCTGATTAATTCCCCATGTCAGGTTGCCCAGACTTGAAGAACCTGCTCCATCACTTGTTCCTTCTTTTGATGTTGCTTCAGTCAATTCTCTTACCAAGCCAATGGCTTCATCTTCATGTGCCTATCTCTCAGAAAGAATGTTAGTTTCATCAAATACAACATGCACACTTTCTTCTACACACAAAGTTCTTTTATTAAATACTTTATATGCTTTGCTATGTGAAGAATATCCCAAGAATACTCCCTCATCACTTCTGGGATCAAACTTACCTAGGGAGTCTTTTCCATTATTGTGCACATAGAACTTGCAACCAAATGCCCTAAGGTGGGATATGTTTGGTTTTCTCCCTTTAAGTAACTCATAGGGAGTTTTCTCAACAAGAGATATAGTCATGCGTCTATTTATTATGTAACATGCAGTGTTTACAGCCTCTGCCTAGAAGCTGTGGGGTAATTTTCTAGAGAGAAGCATGGTCCTTGCCATATCCTCAAGGGTCCTATTCTTTCTTTCAACTACACCATTTGCTGAGGAGTTCTAGGGGCAGAGAAGTTGTGATCTATACCATTTTCATCACAACATTCAGTAAATTTTACATTTTCAAATTCAGTTCCATGATCAGACCTAATGGATGCAAGTTGATGTCCTAATTATTTATGAGTTTTTCTAACAAAGGCAGTAAACATTTCAAATGCCTCATCTTTGGATGTTAGAAACAGTACCCAGGTAAATCTAGAATAATCATCAACAAGAACCATCACATATTTCTTTCCACCTCTGCTCATGGTTCTCATTAGACCACAAAGATCCATATGAACCACTTCCAACGTCTTGGACGTACTTACCATTTTCTTGGATTTGAAGGGTGACCTTACCTGCTTCCCCCTTGCACATGCCTCACAAACTTTGTCTTCCTTGAACTTGATATTAAGTAACCCTATCACCAAGTCCTTGGAGACTAATTTGTTTAGCTAATTTAGACTGGCATGTCTAAGTCTTTTGTGCCACAGGAAGGGATTATTAACTAGCACACTTAGACAAGTGAGTTCATTTTCTAAAAGAGTTGACAAATCTACAATGTAAATATTGTTAACTCTTCTTCCCTGCAAAACAATCTTGTCAGTGGTAAGGTTAATCACAAAACATTTGGTAGAGGTGAAAGCTACAAGGTTTCCTCTATCACATAGTTGTGACACACTGATTAGGCTATATTTCAAACCATCTATCTGGTAGACATTCTCAATGGAATGTGAGTCTGTCTTACCTACCTTTCCAACCCCAATTATCTCACCTTTCTTTCCATTTCCAAAGGAGACATTGTCTCCTTTCAGGTTCTCAAGTGAAAGGAACTGGTCCTTATTCCCAGTCATGTGTTTTGAGCAGCCACTATCCATGTACCATATTTAGCTAGTCCCTTTCACTTAAACCTGCAAAAAGAAATCAGGGGTTAGTCTTAGGAACCCAAACTAGTTTGGGTCCCTTTCTATAGGCAAAAGGATGAATCAGATTCTTTCTTGCCCAGCTAGGCAGTTTGTGTTTTTCTTGAACAAAAGCTTTGTTCCTCTAACTTGCCTTTTCCTTTGCATTACATTCAGTTTTATAATGGTCAGTCTTACCACAGTATGTGCAGATCTTATTTTCAGGAAGAGTGAGGTACTTGTTTTTGGGGTCCCATTTTGGAGGTTGTCCCATAGCCAAGTCCTCTTTTATTGCTACTGTGATGCTCTTGCAACCATGAGAGAGCATTAGAAGCTTGTTCCATTTGCAAGTTATGTCTAGTTCATGTTTTACCTTTCCTAGATCTTCTTTTAGAACCTTAATCAATTCATCTTTCTTATACAGTTCATCTTTCATTTTTCCTAGATTTTCTTCTAGAGTGAGAAATGAGTGATCAGCTTTCTTCTTTCCTGTTCCTAGTTTCAGTTTTAGATTTTCTGACCTAAGTTCTAGAATACTATTATCAAGTTCAAGAACCTGGTTCTTCAACTCAGCATTTTTGTTATCACTCCCATCAGCCCTAGATTCTAGACTTTTGCATTTTGCTTTTAGGATAACACATTCCCTAGACAAAACTTCCTTTTCATTGTTAACTATTTCAGACTCATCAATGAAGTCTAATAATAGCTCAGCCAACCTTTCTTTAGACAGAAATTTAATTTTGTCCTTGAGATGCAGAATACTTACCTCCTACTCATCATCTGATTCTCCAATGGCCATAAGAGCTTGCTCTTCTTCAGCTTCATCTTCTGAGTCTTCGTCAGAGGTTTCACCCCAAGCAGCAACCATAGCCTTGGTTGAACCTTTATTTCTCTTGGGTTGAACATGTTCCTTCTTCATGTTTCTTCGTTCATCCCTTTCTTTCTTCCACTCAATTTCCCATTGAGGGCAATTTTTGATCATGTGGTCAGTCTTACCACACTTATAGCAGCCATCATTTGTCTGTTTCTCAGGAGCTCTTGTCTTGTTGAAGTTTGTACCTCTTGATGAACCATTTCTTCTCATCAGGTACTTTTTGAAATCTCTAGTGATGATAGCCATCTCATCATCTTCTAGGTCTGAACCTTATGTAATTTTGAAAGCCAAACTTCTCTCCTTCTTGGGTGTATCCATCTTCCTGGTTTGCCTTCTCGGTTCATAAGCAGTAAGATTCCTAATCAATTCATCCAGCCTGAGAGTGGCCATATTCTTGGACTCCTGAATGGCAGTGATTTTGCTTTCCCAAGCAACTGGAAGAACTCTTTTTAAGATCTTCTCAACCTTGTCTTCTTCAAGAATAATTCTTCCAAGAGACTTAAGTTCATTTGTCAGTGTAGTGAACCTAGTGTACATCTCTTGAATGGTTTCTCCATCTTTTATAGTGAAATTCTCATATTGAGAATATAGCAATGTTCCTCTGGATCTCTTCACTTGAGGTGTTCCTTCATGAGCCACTTGCAAAGTATCCCATATCTCTCTTGCAGTAGTACAGCTTTGGATCCTGCTGTATTCATCTGGACCCAATCCACACATAAGCCATTTCTTGGCCTTAGCATTTTTCTCCCACTTTTTCAAATCTTCAGTAGTGTAGTCAGCCCTTGTCTTTGGCACTTCCACTCCTTCCTCATTTTTCATTGTAGTTGCCAAAGGACCATAAGTGACTATGTCCCAGAGTTCATAGTCTTCTCCTATGATGCGATCCTTCATCCTATTCTTCCACCATGAGTAATATTATCCATTGAACAGTGGAGGTCTGGCAGTGGATTGCCCTTCCCAATTACCAAGTGGTGCACTCATGTTGATCTTTTCCTAAGGTGTTAGCCTCTTCAAGGATAACCTACTCTGATACAAATTGATGTTCCAAACATCAATACCACACAAGAGGGGGGGTGATTTGTGTGGTACCCAATTTTCGATCTAGAAGAACCTGGTTCTTCTAGGTGTTCTAACTACTACTGTTTGCAGAATTAAAATACAGAAAATAAAAGAACACAAGGATTTTTACGTGGAAAACACCTGGATCAAAAATAGCATTTACAAAACTCTTGTAAACCTAAGGATTAACTCTAATCCATGTGTGGCACATAGCCTCAACTGTTGTGACACTTTTAAGTTAACTCTAACTTGAATACTCAAAGTACCTAATACAATTGCTTCTATGAAAGCTATAAAGGTACAAGTTTTAAATCACCTACTACAATTGAACTAGAATAAGAATAAACACAATGGAACTGGTTCTTCTATCTTGTTCAAATAGCTGCAGGCATGCACACTCAATCTCACATAAATTGCTTGCAAAATAGCCTTGCTCTTTTGCTCTCAATTTTGCTTAACTTCAGCGTTTGTGCATACCTGTAAATGAGAACAACCCAGTTATTTATTAGATTAGTAATTAGAGTTGGATTGTGACTCAACTTCTTATCCTTCATTGAGTTTGAGTCCTAGACTAATCCAAACTCTAACCCTTATCCGGATGTGTTCTCCTCTCGTAAGGAGACATCTTCTCCTTATCCCATATGCAATCTTTTCGATCAGTTCAGAAGATATTCAGAAGATATTGTTGCTTGATCCCCAAGGACTTATCTTCTTCACGTGCATCGCATGTGCATGGGCCATAACAACTGGTTCTCCTAAGATGAACCTGGTCCTTCACTGAGTTCATTTGTCATTTTTCAAAACTTCAACTGATCTTGGGCCAACAGAGCCCTAATGTTGGCTAAAGGGAAAATGCTCAACTCAGGGATTGGAGCCCTAATGTTGGCTAAAGGGAAAAACTCTCAACTCAGGGATTGGAGCCCTAATGTTGGCTGAAGAAAAATACTCAACTCAAGGGTTAGAGCCCTAATGTTGGCAAAAGGGAAAAACGCTCAACTCAAGGATTGGAGCACTAATGTTGGCTAAGGAAAAGTGCTCAACTCAGGGGTTGGAACCCTAATGTTGGATAAAGGGAAAAACTCGACTCAGGGATTGGAGCCCTAATGTCGACTCAAAGTACCAGGTTGATGTTGGGAGTTCTAGCTATCCTCTTTTGGGGATTTTCCTTTTTTGGTTATCTCTTTTCTTTTTTTTCATTTTTGATAAGATGCAGGAAAGAACTTGGAGGGAACTTCCCTTTTGCTTTGATTATTTGTTGCAAAGCTATTTTAGCACTTGCGCATTTCCTTTTATTTGGATGCACCTGCTTTTGCACGGTTGCCTGGATTACACCTGTTTCAATTTTCAAACAAAGAACAATTTGTTAGTTTGAAATAGTGGTTTGTTTTGTGGCCTTGATTTGCTTGATCCCGGCCTAGCTTTGTCAAGAACTTCTGCTACTCGCTGGTTTTGAGGAATACTCTCTCATTCAAACCGGAGGACTCAACTTTCAGGACTTCAAGATGACTTGCCCGTGCGGGGCTATGCCTTTCACTTTACTTTACTCTTAGAACCTTTGTCCTTGACTTTTCTTCAACATCTCTGCTTTGAAAGCATGAATAATCATGGCCATTCAGGATTGGCTTAATGCATCCGCTGAGGCTGGGCATTTTCTTTAGATTTTGTCTGGCAAAGCCCTGTAAAACTAGTCCTGCCACCTTTTCTTTGTAATAGTTTCGGAATTAGAGTTAAAACGAAAGGGATTCAAAGAAGAAGTAGACAAAAGGCAAGAAGATGAGCTTAAAGAGAAGCGTCCCTTTCGGGGAAAAAGGACTTATCTGGGGGTGCATGCCGGCTTCAAATGGACATGACATGCTTCTTGGACTAGATGCCCGACCCACACAAACTTTCCCAACTTCTCGTAAATTCATTGACCCATACTTCAAAAACCGGGGAACCTTGCCAGGACTCTTTTAGTGGTGAGATGTCTTCTTTTCGGCCGACGGTGCCCTTTACGGGTTTTCGCCAATCGAACTCTCTCATTTCTCCTCTCACCGTCGCCCGATAGTGCTCTTTACGAGTTTTCACTAAGTAGACTCTCTCATTTTCAATTTCTATACTCACCGTCGCCATATCGTGCCCGTAGGTTTTCATCTATAAGACTCTCTCATTTTATTTCTCTCAATTTGAATTGTATCAGATTCCAACAATGATATTTTTCACTTCCCACACCTTTGCCAATTGATCGGAAGGACTTGGACAAGGTCTTTGGGTAAAAGAAATTTGGACGAAATTATAACTTGGAACCATTTTGGTAGGCTCATGTCCGAGCCATTACATCATCTGCCACAGTTTCGCTTTTTGGGGGAATTAGGATTTTTGTTTTGGTATGACTGAACCTCAGAGAGAGGCTGCCTACGTATCCCTTCGGAATCAAGTCAGACATAGTTCAGGGAAACATTTTTGTTGTCTTTTTATTTTTGTTTTGTTTTTCTTTTCTTTTCTTTTCATCATTTTCATTTTTTTTCTTTTTTTCTTTTCGATAGTACTTCCGGGTTCCAAAGAGGGTAGTCAAAGAAGAGTAACCGGCTCAAATGCGTTTGCAAAGGGTTGATAGTGTTTGGGTAACTGGAATGAAAGCCTTCGTCATCTCAACCGCACAAAAGTCATCACCGGAGAAGATTAGACATAGTAACTTTTCACTACATCCACATTGACAGCTACTTCGGGATCATTTCCTTCGATGTCTCCCAAATACAACGCTCCTCTTGGCAATATCTTTCTGATAATGTACGGACCCTTCCAATTAGGAGCAAATTTTCCTTTTGGTTCCTGGTGATGAGGAAGAATGCGTCTTAACACAAGTTTCCCCACTTCAAAATTCCTGGGCCGTACTTTCTTGTTGTAAGCACGGGCCATTCTTTGTTGATACAACTACCCATGACAAACCGCAGCCATCCATTTTTCATTAATTAAAGACAACTGTTCCAGTCGAGTCTTGACCCACTCACTTTCCTCAATTTCTGCTTCAATGATTATCCGGAGCAAAGGGATTTCTACCTCTACGGGTATAACAGCCTCAGTTCCATAGACCAACAAGTATGGGGTTGCTCCCATCGATGTGCGCATCGTGGTGTGATATCCCAATAATGCAAAAGGCAACTTTTCATGCCATTGTCTGGAGCTTTGAATCATCTTTCTCAAAATCTTCTTGATGTTCTTGTTGGCTGCTTCAATGGCACCATTGGCTTTGGGCCGGTAAGGAGTGGAGTTTCTATGCGTTATCTTGAATTGTTCGCATACCTCTCCCATCAAACGACTATTCAAGTTTGCCGCATTGTCTGTGATGATAGTTGCAGGAATGCCAAAACGGCAGATAAGATTAGAGTGCATAAAGTCTACCAACGCTTTTTTGGTGATTGATTTGAGAGTGATAGCTTCAACCCATTTTGTGAAGTAATCAATGGCAACCAATATGAATCTATGTCCGTTTGAGGCTTTTGGCTAGATCGGCCCAATGATGTCCATACCCCAAGCAACAAATAGCCAAGGTGCTAACATAGGATGTAGTTCTGTTGGAGGTGCATGAATTAAATCACCGTGCACCTGACACTGATGGCGTTTTCGGACAAAGTTGAAGTAGTCCTTCTCCATGGTTATCCAGTAATACCCTGCCTGAAGGATTTTCTTTGCCAAAACATATCCATTCATATGAGGTTCGCACACTCCTGCGTGCACTTCATGCATAATTCTTCTGGCTTCCTCGGCATCAACACATCTTAACAAGTTGAGATCCGGGGTCCTCTTGTACAAGACATCACCACTTAAAAAGAAACCACTTGTCTAATGGTTCTCTTGTCTAATGGTTCTCTTTTGATCTCCAGTAGCTTGCTCAGGGTATTCTTGTGTTTTCAAAAACCTTTTGATGTCATGATACCATGGCTGGGTGATCGGTTCTGCCTTAACTGTGTTACAATAACTATGCCTTTCCTTAATTTGGATTTCCAGGGGATCAATATGGGCATTGCCTGGGTAAGGCAGCATCGAAGCCAGAGTGGCGAGTGCATTAGCTAGTTCATTGTGACACCGAGGGATGTACCTGAATTCTATCGACTTGAATCACTTGCTGAGATCCTCCACATGTTGTTGATAGGGAATAAGCTTAACACCTCAGGTCTCCCACTCTCCCTGGGCTTGCCGGATAATCAAATTAGAATCCCCCATAATCAATAATGCTTCAATATCTTGGTCAATCGCCATATTCATGCCCATGATGCAGGCTTCATACTCAGCAGTATTGTTCGTGCAGAAGAACCAAAGCCTGGCTGTAGCCAGGTAGTGTTGGCCAGTGGGTGAGATCAACATTACCCCAATTCCCACACCTCTGGCATTTACCGCTCCATCAAAGAACATTTTCCAAGCATAAGTGTCCTCGGAGATTGCTTCTATTGAATTTACCTCTTCATCTGGGAAGTATGTGCTCAACGGTTGGTATTTCTCATTAACCACATTTTCAGCCAAATGATCTACCAATGCCTGGGCCTTCATCGCCGTGCAAGTGACATAGACTATGTCAAATTCAGTGAGCAAGATTTGCCATTTTGCTAGTCTTCCGGTGGGCATCGGTTTCTGGAATATGTACTTCAGAGGATCCAACCTGGTTATGAGGTAGGTAGTGTGAGCTTGAAGATAATGTCGTAGCTTCTGAGCGACCCAAGTCAGAGCATAACAAGTTCTCTCCAACATAGTGTATTTAGCTTCATAACTGGTGAACTTCTTGCTCAAGTAGTAGATTGCCTGTTCTTTCTTCCCAGTTGCATCGTGTTGCCCGAGGACACAGCCGAAAGAATTTTCTAAGAACGTCAGATACAAGTAAAGAGGTCTCTCCGGCTCAGGCAGGACCAAGACTGTCGGATTCGACAGATATTCTTTGATCTTGTCGAAAGCTTCTTGACATTCAGTTGTCCACTTGACTGTTGCATCTTTCTTTAATAGCTTGAATATGGGCTCATATGTGGATGTCAGCTGAGCAATGAAATGGCTGATGTAATTTTGTCTGCCCAATAAGCTCATTACATCTTTCTTAGTTCTTGGAGGATGCAGATCTCGGATAGACTTTATCTTTGTTGGGTCTAACTCGATACCCCTCCTGCTAACTATGAAGCCCAGAAGTTTGCCTGATGGGACTCCGAATGCACATTTAGCTGGGTTCAGCTTCAGATCATACTTGCATAACCACTCAACGAATTTTTCTCAAATCCCGCACATGGTCATCCTGAGCTCTGGACTTGATGATCACGTCGTCCACATATACTTCTATCTCCTGATGCATCATATCATGGAAGATGGCAGTCATGGCTCTCATATAGGTTGCTCCGGCATTCTTCAGACCAAATGGCATAACCCGGTAACAATATGTACCCCAGGGTATGGTGAAGGCTATTTTCTCTGCGTCTTCTTCATCCATCAACACCTGGTGATATCCTGCGTAGCAATCCATGAAGGACTGTATTTCATGCTTGGCGCAGTTGTCAACAAGGATGTTGATGTTAGGCAAAGGGAAATTGTCCTTGGGACTTGCCTTGTTCAAATCTCTATAATCCATACACACCCGGGTTTTCCCATCTTTCTTTGGAACTGGAACTATATTGGCCAACTATGTAGTATACCGGTACACTCGGATTACCTCTGGTTTCAGCTATTTCGTGATTTCTTCTTTGATCTTATCACTGATGTTCGTTTTAAACTTTCTCTGCTTTTGCTGGACTGGAGGGCAATCGGGGTAAGTTGGCAACTTATGCACCACTAGATCAACACTCAGTCCTGGCATGTCATCATATGACCAAGCAAAGACATCTTTAAACTCAAACAGGAGTTGGATTATTGCATCTCGAGTTTTCTTATCTGTGTGAATTCTTATTTTGGTTTACCGAATTTCTTCGGCAGTTCCCAAGTTAACTGGCTCAATATCGTTCAAGTTTGGATTATGTTTATTCTCATATTGTTCCAATTCTCGATTTATTTCCCTAAAAGCCTCTTCTTCGTCATATTCCGGTTCTTGGTTCATTATTTCACAATTAGACAGCGTGTTTGCATCTAACCATGAAGTCTGAAAGTATGTCATGTTATTTAAAGCTGCATTATTAGAACTAAAAAGAAGAAATGAAAAGTAAAATAACAAAATTAGAAAGAATGAAGAGAAAATGAACGATGAAATATTGATTTTATTTCTTGGAATTGGGAAGATAACAGGGTTTACATTGGAATTTAAAGCAAGAAACTAAAAGAAAACATCTGAGTCACACCCTGAAATAACTCGAGATGCAAAAAAAATAGTAGTGCAAGTCTACCAGGACTCCCGCCTGATAGGAAATGGCGTAGCCTTCCAGTTTTGAAGCTTGGCGTTTGGTCCCATGTATAACACCTCAGCAGTGCTAGTGCCCTCTCCCGGCTGAACCATGTAGGTTTCGTAGAGTATTTTCCTCATCGCCCCACATATTTCCTCGATTTCTTTAGCAGTGAAAACCTTATCATCTTCCTCTTCGCAGTACTTAGGCTTGACAAAAGTTTCATAAAGATGTGGCAATGGCTGTGGCAGAACCCATCCCTCATTTTTTCTTTCATCCGCCTACTTAATATCATCTGGAGTAGGATGGAAACCTATCCCGAAGAACTTTTCAGTTGTAGGCAGGGTCACTGGTTCAGATATTCCTTGTAGAGCTTTTCCCAGTCCTTTTCCTGGCTTGAAATCGTGTCTAATCATTTCCTTAGCCACCATAATCGAGGCATTGGACAGGAAAGGTTGAGGGCAAGGATTTCCCTCTTCATGCTGATTCACCACCATAATTTCAAAAGCTTAGTAAACAATGTGTTCACTACCTTCCCTCGCTTCTAGGCATGTGACAGATGGGTCCCGATAGATTTACTGTTCATCTTCTCCATGGACTACAATTTCCTGATCCTCATACTCAAATTTCACCATTTGGTGGAGGGTGGAAGGTATAGCTCCTGCAGCATGGATCCAAGGTCTTCCTAGAAGAAAATTATAATATGTATCCATGTCCAAAACTTGGAAAGTCACCTCGAAATCCACCGGGTCAATAGTCAATATCATGTCAATCTCTCCAATGGTATCTCTTTTGATGTCGTCAAAGGCCCTCACGCAAACATTGTTGGGACGGATCCTTCCAGTCCCGATTTCCATTCTCTAAAGTGTGGAGAGTGGGCAAATGTCAACACCTGAGCCTCCGTCTACCATGACTCGCTTTAGATAATAACCTTTACAATTGACAGTCAAGTGCAAGGCTTTGTTGTGAGCAGCTCCCTCTGGAGGCAAGTCGTTTTTGCTGAATGAGATTTAATTGACGGCAAAGAACCTTTCCGCCATTCTTTCAAGCTGTTCCACCGAGGTTTCAAATGGCACGTACACCTCATTCAGAGTTTTCATTAAAACCTTTTGATGCTCAGAGGATTTCATCAGCAATGTCAGCAACGACACTTGTTTGGGACACTTTCACAATTGACCAACTACATCGTAGTTGTCGACGCCCCCCTTTTTCACCCCTTTTTGGGGTGGAATCGGGTTTACGACATTACGGACAAAATAACTCTTATTCCTTTTTGAGGAACCAGGTTATGGAATTTGAAGAGTCGCCACCTAATGATTATAGTGCATTAGGACACTTTTTTTTTAAAGAAAAGAAAGGATTTGAAGGAAAACCAGAGTTCGGGTAAGGGCTTGAGAGAGTATCTCGAGGGGAAGGTGTTAGGCACCCCTCAAGATCCACTAGTGTGGTTCCCGGCCATGCTTAGTTGTAACTTAAGAAGAGTAAGAGTAAACAAACAAGGTTTGCATATAGGGAATACAAATAAGTTGAAAGATTTGAAAGGAAAGAGGGAAAAGATGCAAATGCTTTTTGGAAAGAAAACGTAAACTTTCTAAACCATAAGAATAAAGGGAGAAGGTCCTAGGTTTAAATATAATATGGATCACGTTGGTGCAATATCCAGCAAGTCATTTCTGCATGAGATATCAGTGCACCATTATCATCATCTCCATATTCACCCTTCCCACCCGTTAAGGTATTTAAGCGCGATTGGTTTCGTTTACTTATTGCATGCTAGTACCCGTCCCAACATATTAGTCCCGGGGTATTTAGGACTTATAATCCTAAAAAGGGAAGGAAAGGGGATGAGGGCATATATGGAGTTTAAAGGAAAAATGCTAAGGCACCAATCAAAACAAATAGCACATAAGGGGGTAAACAGACATACAAAGGCTGCACACAAAATACCCCTTAAGCCATACAGCAACTAGTTTAGCATGACTTGCAATTACTGATTTGGTCTTAAGATTAAAACTGATAATGGACAGATTAGTTTAACACATAGCATTGGATAATAAGTCTACTTTGGGCCCCTCGAGTCTGATTTGTTAGAAATCAAAATACCTTGAGCAAATGATTTAGAAGATACTGGTTTTTAGAAAAAGTAGCCAGACGCAGAAGAGCCTTAAAAGGAAAGTACAGATTGCAATAATTTTATCAACAGATTTTGAAAGCATTAGACTGTTTGAGTAAAAATGCAGCGAGTTATGCAAGAATTTCGAAGGCAGGAGTATTTTGAGAAAGAAAAGTTAGTTGCAGGACTGTTTTGAAATAGTAGCTTCATGAGATGAATAAAAATTCAGGCAGAAAGTTGAAAACTGTTTTACGAAAGAAGATGCAAGTTTAGAAAATTTAAAAGCATTGCGAACTGGTAAGAGTTCTTTGAAATAAACNTCTATACCTTGATTTTTTAGGACTTGCTACTGTTATTAAACTGGTACGAAATGAGTATTTGATTATCCTACAGTTTGCCTAGCGTTTATGCATTTCCTATAGGCATGATCTATATATGCAACTAATTGTTTGATTATTAGGTCCTATAGGCAGGATTTCTAATGATTGAGTTAAGAAATATTAAAACCCTATAGACATGGTATCTAAGCGACTGAGTTATAACATTAAATCCTATAGGCATGGTATCTAAGTGACTGAGTTGTAATATTAAATCCTATAGGCATGGCATCTAACCTTAATTACATGCAA
>MU696739.1:48772-68030 GCA_026770625.1 Nicotiana glauca | reverse complement strand
GAAGAACAAGGTAAGCAATCTCCTATCTATTATGTTAGTAAATCCTTACTAGATGCAAAAACACGGTATCCACAGCTGGAAAAACTAGCATTTGCTTTAATTATAGCATCTAGAAAATTAAGACCATATTTTCAATGTCATCCCATTGTTGTGGTAACTACATACCCATTACGAAGTATATTACATAAACACAAACTGTCAGGTAGGTTAGCCAAATAGGATATAGAATTAAGTGAGTATGAAATCACATACCTGCCTAGAACGGCAATAAAGTCTCAAGTATTAGCTGATTTCGTGGCTGATTTCAGTCAAGGGATACAGTTCGAAGCTGATAAAGAAGTACAGGTACTTAATGGAGCTAATCCAGGTACGTGGACATTATTTACTGATGGATCGTCTAATGTAAACGGAACATGATTAGGTATTGTCTTAGTACCACCTACGGGTGAAACTATTAGACATGCTATTAAATGTATCTCCATGACTAACAATGAAGTGGAGTATGAAGCTATGATTGCAGGACTAGAATTGGCACGGGAACTTGGAATAAATCAGATAGTGATTAAAAGTGATTCACAACTTGTGGTTAACCAAATGCTGGGAACTTTCACGGCCAGGGAAGCTAGGATGCAACAATATTTGGAGAAGGTGCGAGAATTAATTAATCAATTCCAAACCTGGAAAGTCATGCAAATTCCAAGGGATGAAAATGGTGAAGCGGACGCTTTAGCTAACCTTGCATCCACAGCTGATGTAGCGAATGATACGAACGCTTCAATAATACATTTATTCCACTTAGCTCTTGAACCTGATAAGTATGAGGTAAATTTCAATCATTTAACCTGGGATTGGAGGAACGAAATTATTACTTTTTTGCATTATGGTACCGTCCCTGATGACAAAAATAAGGCTTACGCTCTACGAAAAAAGGCAGTCCGATACTGTTTAAAATAAGGAAATTTATATCCAAAAATGTTTGGTGGCCCCTTAGCAAGATGTCTTGGACCTTCTCAAACGGAGTACGTAATGAGGGAAATACATGAAGGACATTGCGAAAATCACGCAGGAGGAAGATCGTTAGTAAAGACTTTAATTAGGGCAGGGTGTTATTGGCCTAAAATGGAAGAAGAAGCAACGGATTTTGTAGCTAAATGCGACAAATGTCAGAGGTACGGTAACAATATACACCAACCTGCCGAGTTGTTACACCGGGTTATTGCACCGTGGCCGTTCATGAAATGGGGAATGGACATTGTTGGACCACTGCCTCAAGCTAAAGGACAGGTAAAATTTCTACTCGTACTTACTGATTACTTTACTAAATGGATAGAGGCAGGAGCATTTAAACAGGTACGGAAGAAAGAAGTCAAGGACTTCATTTGGCAAAATATCATCTGCTGGTTTGGTGTGCCGAAAGAAATCGTATGCGACAATGGTCCACAATTTATCGGAACTCAGGTCACGGAATTCTTTCAAAGTTGGAAAATAAAAAGGATAACATCAACACCTTATCATCCGGTAGGGAATGGGCAAGCGGAATCGAAAAACAAGGTCATTATCAATAACTTGAAGAAACGGTTACATGATTCAAAAGGTAATTGGCCTAAGGTACTACCTGGGGTCTTATGGGCTTATCGTACAACGACAAAGACAAGCACGGGAGAAACACCATTTTCAATGGTTTATGGCACGGAAGCCTTAATTCCAGTAGAAATAGGAGAACCGAGCACACGGTATGTTCAAACAACGGAGGAATCGAATGATGAAGAGATGCGGGTGAACCTTGATCTGCTCGAAGGCAGGAGAGAAGCTGCATTAATAAGGATGGCAGCGCAAAAGCAAGTTATTGAACGGTATTATAACCGGAAAGCACGTCTCAGATTCTTTAAAATTGGGGACTTCGTGCTTAAGAAGGTTTTTGAATCTACGAAGGCTGCTAATTCTGGAAAGCTAAGTCCAACATGGGAAGGACCCTACAGAGTTCGTGAAATTGCAGGGAAATGAGCATACGAATTGGAGACGATAGATGGGAAAATTCTACCCTTGCATTGGAACGCTGTTCACCTGAAGAGATATTACTTTTGATAAAGTACCCACGGTCAGGTATTGTCATGTTAAATTTTATCTTTGAATTGTTAAAATTTTACTAATGATTTTAGATGCTAGGCAAAACGCTAACCCGTACTAAATGATGAGTCACGACCTGTACGGCAATATGGAATACTCTAAAATTCCCGGCCCAGGGTTATAATTATTCTGATGGAAACACAAACGGGTGAAGCAGTCTTCATCTATAATCGCACCTCCGAGTCCCGTATGTTTTTCCGTTTCAGGAAAAGGAACAATTGAGAGAGACAGACAAGTGCTCGAGGCTTCATACTTCATCGCTCAAACACTTGGGGGACTACATATTATACACAGATATGTGTGGAAAATCAAGGATACGAAAATCGAACAAGATTGAGCAAGATTTAAAGAAAAATCGAGCTATAAAGAGACAAATGCCGAGCAAAAGTTACGAAGTTTTCAGCATTCATCATAGTGTTCTTTCCTGTCAAAATAAATGGAGATATAAGACATTCATCATAGTGTTCTTTCCCATTAAAGCAAAGACAGATCTTTGTCGTCATAAAAACAACGGAGTCACCTCTCAAACCCTTCCTAACATATAAAGATAGGGTCATGACTGTGTACTGAAACAGATTATAAGAAGAAACCTTGTATGATTTATTTTTATTTTGTAAAAATATGTTACAAGAAAAATAGTTACGATAAAATTATAGATGTATTCCAAACACATGTAATGTATTATTCAAACAACTTGTCAAGGATCATGAATAAAAACTTGTCAAAGTTATTTCAAACAAAACATGTATGTTCCTATTTCTTTTCATCGTATTATAACACCATTATGAAGTTGAGACGTCTTCTTCATTAAATGTCGATAAATATAAAAGGGCCCTCTTTTATAAACCTCATGTTAATAAGTCATGAGAATAATCATAAAGCATTTTCAAAGGATAAAAATGCTAAACTATTCTTTAAGTCCTAAAGAAATGAAAAAGGCAAGAATAGAACATATAGAAGAACTGAGAAAACTTCTCAATATAATTTAAAAGACTAAGTAGAAACTTAGTCAACAAAATGTTTATACAAGTGACCCATCATGATAACTGGGGACTTTTTCCAAAAATCCCTTAAAAACTAACCAAGGTATAAACCATCATTCAACCAAAAAAAAACAAGTTTAGAAACATAAACTGGTCACTGAGGTGCTGGAACATCAGAAGTTGTGATATTAGCTTCATTTTCAGGAACAACCATAGGCATGGTATCTACTTCTAAAGAAGCAACAGGTGTGGTGTGAGCTTGACTTGAAGTGATAAGATCATCGAGGGGAGCAAGAGTCACGGAAGCTTCAACTTCTGTTGATTGAGTCGTGGAAGTTTCACCCTCGGGAGCTTGAGCTGCAACTTTTTCAACTTCAAGAGCTTCATCCGTAGCTTCTTCATTTGCAGGTTCTTTAGCCACGGGAGTCTCAATCGCTGGAGAAGGAAAGTCAAGTGGTTGTTGAGTCTTTTCAATAAAGTATAAAACTTTGGCCAGTTCTGATTCTAAATCAAATTTTTCTTGACTGGCCTCAGTTAAAGCATCACGACGAGAGTTCAGAAAAGCCCAACTCACTTCCAAGTCTAACTTATCTTCGAGAGTTTCATAATCTCTCTCCCACACAGCAAGCTCTTTCTTTAGCTCTTCGTTTTCAGCTAAGGTTGAATTAACAAAAGCACGAAGGGAGGCATGAGAACTCTCTAAAGCACGTATCTTATCAGAAGAGGTTCTTAAATCAGCTTGAGCTTGAGTCAAGCTTTGAACCAATTCTCCTGCATATTCTTCTTTTTTGCTCAGAAGTGCCCTAAGTTCTCTGATCTCTTCACTTGACTTTGACAACTGTTCTGAAGAGGAACACTCAAGGCGCTCCTTATCCTTCTCAAATTGGCTTGAAGAAGCCTTGGCAACTGCTAATTCAGAGGTCAGTGCTCGCTTCTGCTGCTCCAGGTTATCTCTACTCTCTTGCAATTCTTCTATAGTTCCTTGAGCATTTTCAAACTGCTCCTTCCAATTAGCTGCTTCTAGCTGGGCTCCCTTAGCTATTCTCTCAGCCTCGAAGATAGACTTTTCAGACTCACGGGCCTTCTTTTCTAGAAGGGAAATTCTTCCCATCAATTCTGTGCCAATAAGGTTAGCCTACAATAGTAAAATGAAAGTAAGAATCTAGAAGTAAAAAAAAACTTGTAAGTAAATAAAGAAAAAATACCTTTAAAGTAGAATGAACTATGTCATTCATCAAAGTTAAGCAGCTGTGGCTGTTCATTTTCTTCTTTTCAATATCTCCAATTAAGGCTTGAGCCAGACATTTGCTCCACCAGATTTCCTTAGAAGACTGTCAATTGCTGGAAATTCGAGTGTCACGCTCCTCATAGCCAAACTTCTGCTAGTGGAGCCCTTCTCTGTATGTTGAACAGAGGAAGGGGAGCTATGGAAGGAGGAGCGGTAGAAGAAGTAAAAATAACAGAAGTCGAAGATGGGACAGTAGAAACACATAAGGGAGCAGGAGCAGATAAAGTGAGCAAAGAGGCACTTGTAGGTAAGGGAAGAATAGAAGGAACGGGAACAGAGGAAGAAAGAGGAGGTTCATCCAAAACCGGACCTAACTCACCACTTTCGAAACCACTAATGAAGAGACGTTGAATAGACTCATTAGTATCGTGGGGGACGGTCTCATCATCAGAAAGAAGATGAACAGGTTCGTTAAGAGAAGCACGGGCAGGAGAAACTTCAGCCTCATCTTCAAAAATGATGCGTCTCCTAGCTCTTGGCCTAGCCACCAAAAAACTGTCTTCATCTTCATCTTCCTCGAAATCTTCTTCAACAACTTTTCTCTTTGACAGCGTAGCTTGAGTTCTTTCCAAAGAGAGGGGAGTTCCAGAAGAGGCTCGAATGGCGATAGTCACTTCAGTCGTCATATCTCGAATAGCAAATCCTGACAAAAAGAGGGGTAAAAGTTAAAAGAAGAGGAGAAAGAATTTAACATACGAAAAAGCATAAGAGATGCATACCGTGAGTTTTCACTTTCCAACCATGTTGATTGGAAATGGATTTCCATGTTCGTGCCTCCATAGGCACGGCTTTCAAAATTGCATCTAACCAACCACGGAAATTAGGTACGGGTTCCACGTCTCCCATGGTTGCTACAAAAAAGCAAAAAAGAATGAAATTAAAGAAGGAGTTAAAACTCTTAAAAATAGGTACGGTAAGGAAGAAAGACCTAAGTGCAAGGTTCCATTTTTCAGGAAAAGGAATATTTGTTTCACCCACCAAACCAACTGTGGGTACTACAACATAACGGGTATACCAACCACAATCTTTATCATCTTCAGGGCTTACCAAGACCCTTTTACTTCTTGCAGTTAAGGTAAAAACACCATTGCGGAATAGCTTGGGGTGGTAAAGATGAATAAGATGGGGAAAGGTAAAGTCAACATCTGCTTTGACAGAAAAATACCTTAAACAAGCCACTGCTCTCCATACGAGGGGGCCAATTTGTCCTAAACAAATTTTGAGAAAACGACAGAAATCAAGTATTACTGAGTCAATAGCAGGAATAAATCCCAAAGTGAAGTGATAAGTATAAACAAAAGAAAATCCAATCCGATAAGAAGAAATTCTCTGGTTTGGATTAGGGATTACTATACGAAGGTCACTTCCCCAACGGCAATCTTTTCGAACAATGGAGATCAAAGGTGCAGTGATTAGAGAGGGATAGGTGTCGACTCTATCTAAATTAGCAACCTGTTCACGAAGAGATTTTTTATCATGCTCAAAAGATTGATCATTCGGCACTATTTCCTCAATTAAAGGTTCTTGAAGAGGCTCAGAAGGTTCTTTGCCTTTAGAAGAGAATTTTCGAGTGAAAGAATCTCTAGTAACAATTCCAGAACTAGAAGAAGGTGTAATGGAACCTGAACTGCCACCGCGAACAGACCCTAGGCTACGAAGTCAGCCTCCTCTACCCCTTCTATGTCTAACAGGGGCATTGGGAAAATTATCCAGAATTGGAACTTTTCTAGGGTTAGGGTTTGAAGATGACATGGTAGAAAAGGATGAATTAAAGAGGAAGCGAGTAGAAGTAAAGAGTAAAGTACTTAATAAGGTTTGTGAAGGAGAAGACAAGGTAAAAAGGATTGAATCTGTATATAATAGCAACCGTCAAAGGCCAAGAAGTGTAATGATGGAAAACCTATAATAAAGGCAACTATCTCTTCGTGAATAGTGGAGTTGAAGAAGCCTTAAAAAAAGGAAAGTAACACGTGTGCAGTGGCATTAAATGGAAAAGACAACTGAAGCGTCAGTGTTATCATGGCCTTGATTATGGCAAAAATTCTCTTTTTAATGAAGATCTACTTCCCAAATATTTAATTGATAAATAAACGAAAAGTGGGGGGACTATCTGTATTGGGAAAAAACTAAATTTATATATTAAAGATGATGTGTCATGACACATGTACTGATCAAATGGTCAAAGTATGATAATCAATCAAGAGGCACGGACAACAATAGATACGGGAGAGAAGAAACTTAAAGAGACGCGAGTCGTTACTCAAATAGCACGAGTCTCATACATGTTCGAATCATTTAAAGCCCAAAGATCAAAGGAATTAGAGGAATGAACCTGACAACGCAGAAGAGGCCAAATTCAATATTAAATACCCAATACGTTAGGGAATTTGTATTTAATATGAATGATTGAGTAACGTTTCTTTTAATATCATTTATTGCTCATAACTGCCTCATTAAGACAAATGCATTACACATTCTCCTAGAATCAACTATAAAAGGAGACAAAATCTGTAAGGACACGAAATACTATTGAGATAACACTGAAATACAAAACTATTTACTGCTTTATTATTACTCTCAAAAGTCTTTTATTATTTTTGTCTCTTGATTATCAGTAACCCGATTATTCTATATTCTAAATTTGACTGAAAATCTATTTTTTGGTTAAACACAGTGCATGGAAGGAACAACTACAACATCATCCATCTTTTGTTGTTCTAGTAATAGATCCACTAGGGATGCTACAAACAATATAGCTACTAATAGTAATGACTTAGAGTCCGTTTGGCTTAGCTGATTTGGAGTAGCTGATAATCATTAGGTGCTGAGAAGTACTTTTAAGTGCTGAAACTGATTTAAAAAATAAGCAATTATGTGTTTGAATAAAAGTGCTGAAATTAATAATGTGCACCTGAAGAACTGGATATACGAAGAATTTTGTTTTAAAAAGAAGTATTTTAAGGATAGAATAGTAAATATTTTGGTCAAACTTAAAATGCTTATAAGCTGAAATTTGATAAGTTAGGGAGACCAACTTATGACTTTTGGCTTATAAACACTTTTAATTTTACTAAACGCGTAAATAAGCCAAAAAATGCTTATAAGTGAGTTTGACTAGCTTATAAGCTTAGTCAAATACCCTCTTAGTTTGTAATATGGTAACCACTACTACCAATGACTTGGTTTGTAATATGGTGCAACCTGGCACCAACATTTTTTGTACGCATATGTTTAATTAATATATAATATTTATCTTTGGTACCAAAAAAAAAAAAAAAATTTACCAACTTAAGCCAAACACAAAATAATAATTTCCCAAGTACCAAACACAGAAACACTAGTGTGCACTTCACCTGGTTGCCGGGCAAAGTGACAAATACGATGCCTTTTGTTCTTCCGCACAGCAATCTCTCCCGGGCGAAATTGCTGTATCGATCAGGTCTCCTCTCTTCTCCGGCTAACTATACGAACTCGCTGCGAAAAATCTAAGAAGTAAGTCCTTTGTTTCAGATGATATCAAATGTCCTAAACCCTTTCCCAATTGCTTTTAATTAGTACTGATAGATGTTTGAATGTAACATTTATTACACTGTCTTAGTTCAGTTTACATCTCGTTGAACAAAAGTCCTGTCAGTTTCTACTGTAGAGACCTTCTTTTAGTTGTGGATTCTGAAATTGGATTATAATAGCTAAGTTAAAGTTAGGAGGTATTATTATGGTGAATTGCATTCTTAATTCATCTCTGTTACGAAAATGTTGCTTAAGATCACTAAATCATAGCTGAGTTTCTATTGATAAAGCCAGAGCAACTGAAGATTAATTAGCTATTCGGATAATTTTTCAGTTTTATCACAGCAAAGGGGGAGAAGCTTTTGTTGATGAGTGATGAGTGATGAGTGGGTGTGGGTTCAGCTCCTACTCGAGCTGGTGAACACGAATTTGGTCTAGATTTTATCAGATTTCACCCCCTCTGTGGATATGTCACTTTCCCGTTGTTCTCAGCTTGAACTTGACGATGAATACAAGAAAACTGATAAAAATGACAGTGATATGCTCACAACCCTTCAAAGAAAAAGGTTGGATCGCTGAACATCTTTATCAATATCAATCCTTTTGGTTTACTCCAGAAGCTATTAAAGGAATTTAGCGGGTGCAAGAATGGTTTAAAGCTCAACCTACAGATACTATTCTGGTTACTTTTCCAAAATCAGGAACAACCTGGTTCAAGGCCCTTATCTTTTCCCTCATGAATCGTGACCGATTTGATTTTTCCTCCCACCCTTTACTTACTAAGGGCCCCCATGATTGCATTCCCTTCTTGGAAGCCATCATACTAAATGAAACTTCCTACCAAGATTATCGAATTTCGTGTTCGCCATGTTGCCTTTTGGCTACCCACATTCCTTACTCTATGTTACCGGCATCTGTGATGTCTTCTGGTTGCAAAATTGTGTATGTTTTTCGCGAGCCCAAAGATGTTCTTGTTTCAAATTGGCTTTTTATGACAAAAGTAAGACTCAAAGAACTACCATCTTTTTCAATCAAAAAAGCATTTGATCTGTTTTGCAAAGGCGTGTCACATTATGGACCGTATTGGGATCAAGTGTTGGGTTATTGGAAGGCAAGCATGGAAAATCCGGACAAGGTACTTCTCTTGACGTACGAGGACATGAAGAAAGATCCCATTCTCTGTCTTACCAAATTGGCTAAGTTCTTGGATAAGCCTTTTTGCTTGGAAGAAGAGAGAGGAGTTGTACAAGAGATTGTAATGCGTTGTAGCTTCGAGAATTTGAGCAGTTTGGCAGTGAAACAGAACGGAGTGCAACATTTGAGTCCACAATTTACTGTTGCAAAACGGGATTTCTTGAGGAAAGGTCAAGTTGGAGACTGGAAAAACCACCTGACACAAGAGATGGCCGAACAGTTGGATGAAATCACTAGGCAGAAACTTGGTGGGACAAACTTGATAGAAACTTTGTTTGGCGATACAATACCCTATAGTGCCAAGGCATAAGTTAGTGTTCTATTGTACAGTAGCGAGGCCTTCATCTTTTTTTTTTTATATATATATTTTCAGTTTAGTTTTTCATCTTTCGGTTTACAGGTTCAAATTTTACAAATTCCAAAGTTATGAGTTCGGAGGTTTATGTGTTTGCAAGTTTACGGATTTAGGTTATTTAATTCGAAAGTTCGCGATTTCGAAAGTTTAGTGGTTCGAAAGTTTATGAAATTTGTGGGTTCGGAAGGTTGTTGGTTCAAAAGTTTATGGCTTCATGTTTATTGTATGTAAATTATTTATGAATATTCTTGAGAAGTTATTTTTTTTAATTTGCGTACTAAATACCGAAAAATAAATAAGATTACTACTTGTTTTACAAGAAAACATTTTCTTGAAAAATATTTTCCGTTATACCAAACGCACCCTAAGGTTCTTTTGGATTTGTTTCTAGAGGAACCAGATGAAACATTCCTCAAATATTCATAAATAAAGTAATTACAAAAGTTTATAGAAAAGGGGTAACATAGTCATATTATTGGCCATAACATTTTCTTGAAGATAATGTGTGAAATTTTTCGAAAATTTGAAAAACTCCAAAAAGTTGTTTTTTAAATTTTTTACTCAGATCACTCACGAAACTTTAAAAACAACCCAAAATTATATTCATGTCCTAACACAGTTCTAATTTTCAAATATCATTTATTTCGCTTTTTTGGAATTTCACTATTCTTACGTCTAAACGCCCACTTAATGAAGTTATTTTCTATGAAAAGTGTTATACCTTGAAAAACAACTTTATGTACATTTTTCAGTGACGCACAATCATTAAGATAAGGTACGAGATAAAAATTTAATGTTAACTACAGTATATTTTGTGACAAAATTACAAATAATACACTTCATAAATTGACTTTGCAGTATTTTAGCTCACTGAGAAATTTGTAAATATGTAGCCAAATATTAATAAGCTTAGGTTTGAATTTTTTTTTTCCATTTTTTTATTCTCTATATCTTCAGGCGGGAAACATTCGTGAGTTTCTATTCACCTTTTTCCTCAAGTTTCTACATACCCATCACAGCTACAAAAACGCAAAAACAAACATGAGAAATCTAAAATCTCATCTCTTTTAATGCTAATCTTGTTAAATTTCGATTATGATTTTGTGAGAATTTTTCAGTGGGTATTGTTTGAACTTATTAAGAATAGTCTAAGTAGGCTGTATACAAAGTTTGGAGTCGTTTGATGGAGATTTGGACTAGTTTTAAACAAGAATTGCAAGTGAAAATCGTACAAAAAGTTCGTCAGAGATGCTTCTATACTTTTATATAATATTATACACTTTTTATACAAAGAGGTACATTATATATAGTTGTATAAAAGTGTATAAAGATGTATAAGTAGAATAGTGAAAATGTTAGTGATACATTATGTATATAGGTGTAGTAGTTGAAAAAGAAGAAATGTGAAAAATCCACCAAATACCTGTAAATAATGTATCAAACTTATATAAAATAATGTATAAGAGGTGTTTATATATTATTATACATTACTTATACAATATTATACACTATTATACAGATGAATCATATAAATGGAGATTCACAGGCTCTTCTTCTTCCTTGGACATCTTCTGAAATTCAACTTAAATCTAGCTTAAATATGCTCCAAATCACTTCAAATTTGAGTTTTGAACTCCCCTTGACGATCTCAATCAATTGGGACAACATCCAATCAAAACAACTAAGAAAATCAAAAAATTTAATTTCTGAAATTGAAGTTTCGAACGACAATTAATGATGACTCCAAAAAAATAATTCTCTTAAGTAGTATTTTTTCTTCTCATCTAAATAGTGGTTATCAACTTTGAATCTGGAAGGAGAACTGAAGAATAAATATAATGGTAGAGAAATTTTTGGGTACAAAGTCGTGAAAGAGGAAGAAGAAATCAGTGCATTTCACATAACCGACCTTCTCACTTATCAACTTAATCAGTCCATTTCACGTGTAATATGTATATATATATATATATAGACACACACACTCAGTTGAAAGGCTAATACAACATAATCAGTTCATTTGACATAACCGACCTTCTCACTTATCTGTTCCTCTTCGAGAAGCTTCTAGGGTTCCTCTATTGGAGCTCAAGCTTGAGCTCTGCTTCTCTGTTACTCTCATATTTTTATCTGGTATCAGAGCGAGATATTCTACTCGTTACTCTCTTCAATTTCTCTCTCAATTTTTGGATTCTAGAGACATAATCACCATCTCAATTTTTGCCCCAATATTTTCGATCCGACATTCTCTTCTTCTCGCTTCATTTTTGACAAATTGACATTGTTTCACATGGCTATCCTTGATCCAAACAATGATTCTAGTGTTGAATCAAGTGATTCAATCCACGTCGCCGGTACTCACCCTGGAGTCAATCTAAGCTGCCTATTTTACATGCACCCATCGGATAATCCTGGTGCAATGTTGGTGACAGCTTCGTTCAATGGCATCGGTTATCGATCCTGGAGAAGAAGCATCCTTAGAGCCCTTTCATTCAAAAATAAAATAGGATTCATCACTGGTGAGTACAAGCGACCATACCTAGATTCTCCACAATTTCGTTAGTGGGAAAGGTGCGACGATATGGTAACCTCATGGATCTCAAATTCTCTGTGCAAGGAAATTGCTGACAATGTCGAGTACACTAACAATGCTTTTGAACTTTGGAGGGAATTAGAAGATACGTACGACCAGACTAATAGGACCAAGTTGTATCAAATCCAAAAGGAAATCAACAATTTAGCTTATGGAGTCCTCGATGTTACCGGATATTATACGAAAATGAAGAAGCTTTGGGAGGAATTAAGCATGATAAATGCTAAGTCACAATGTAGTTGTCAGTGCACTTGTGGGGCTAAGGAGAATATGCACAAGGCTGAACAAGATAGATGACTTATTCAATTCCTTATGGGATCAAACGAAGTGTATACCACAGTGCGAGGTAGTATACTCATGATGAATCCACTACCTTCCATGGCACATGCCTTCTCTTTGTCATTCAGGAAGAAAAGCAATGAGAAGTGAAGCCACATAATCAACTCATGCTCGACTCTGCTTCTTTGAATGTTAATGTAACTTCGCACAATAATTTCAACAACAGAGCATCTATGAATAACAATTTCAAAACCAATTATTCTCCAAGCAATCATCCTTCCACAAGTGCCAGACCACGTCCCTTCTGTGATCACTGCAAACGTAATAGCCACACTAAAGACAAGTGCTTCAAGCTCTATGGCTATTCGCAAGATTTTAATCAGAATCCTAAGTACAATAAAGGCAAAAGGACTGTAGCTAATGTACATACTACTCCAAGCGATGCATTCTGTATGAAAGGTGAAGAAACACAAACTCGAGGTAGCAACTCCAATGTGAGTCTCACTAGAGAGCACTATGGGCAGTTGGTGACTCTGCTTTAACACTTTCAGACCAATACTGGAGGAGATAATTCATACAACAATGAGACTGGTGGAGCTGTGAACTTTGCAGGTATTTTTGCTTGTTCCGCTTCTGTTCTCTCTGTTGATTTTGGCATATTCGCATGTGAATGCTTTAAACCAAGGGCTGACATTTGGATCCTAAACTCTGGGGACTCTAACCATATGACCTTTAACAAATACTTACTTACTCACATTAAAACCTTAGTGTATCCTATGTTAATTACACTGCCAAATGGCTATAGAGTCAACGTTACAGAAATTGAAACTGTCACATTAGCATTAAACATTGTTCTACATAGAGTCCTCTATGTTCCATCCTTCAAGTACAATTTTAATCAATTCACTCTTTAGCTTCACAACTTAAAGGTTTGGTTGCTTTCTCTGACTTTCTTTGTCTACTGCAGGCCCCTTCAATGAAGAGGCCTCTAGAGATTGGTACTGTGACAGATGGCTTATGCCTCCTGTATTCGAGTTGTCTAAAGAATTCATGCTCTACTTCACATGTTCATTTACCTGTTTCTTGTTCTATTTTGTCTAAATCTTCTTATGTAAATAGTTTGGACTGTCAACATCCTGAATCATTTGTAAATGTTCTCATTTGCAATTCACAATCATTTGCAAATAATTCCATCAGTAATAAAACTCAGTGCATTTTCTCGCATTCTCTCTTGTCTGATAAGAATCAAGATGACTTGTTGTAGCATTACAGATTATGTCATGTGAACTTTGTCAAAATTAGGGGGATATCCTCCATCCCTGTTCAGTTCTCAACTAAACAGCCTTTCCTCTGCTCCATTTGTCCATGGCTAGATAACCTAGACTTGCTTTCCCTCACAGGACTAGCACTACCACTCCCATCTTTGAACTTCTTCATGTAGACCTCTGGGTACCCTACAACATTGCTACTTATGATAACTATAAATATTTCCTCACCTTGGTGGATGATCATAGCAGGGCCACTTGGACCCACCTCTTAAGCAGTAAGAGCAGTGTCTTACAAGTAATCAAAAACTTCATATCCTTAGTTGAAACCCACTTTAAATCCAGTGTCAAGTACCTCATATCAGATAATGATTCAGAATTTGTCAATATGAAAGCCTTATCATTTTTCAGTCCAAGGGGATAGTTCATCAAAAAACATGCCCCTACACTCCTCAACAAAATAGAGTTGTAGAAAAGAAATATAAGTACTTCTTGGAGACTGCCAGGGCACTCCTTTCCAGTCCAAATTGCCCTTACAATACTGGGGTGAATGTGTATTGGTTGCAACCCATATTATAAACATACTTCCCACTACTTATCTGAAGAATAAATGCCCAATTGAGATCCTCTATAACAAAGCACCAACCTATTCCCACTTGAGAAGTTTTGAATGCTTGTGCTTTCCCACTATACCCAAAGTTCATAAAGATAAATTTGAGCCTAGGAAAACTCCTCGCGTCTTTTTGGGGTACCCTTAATATACTAAAGGGTACAAAGTTCTAAATCTGGACACTAGGAAAATTCATGTTCTAGAGATGTGATTTTCCATGAAAACATCTTCCCATTTGCTATTATACCTGATTCATCCTCTTCTTTTCCCTTGGTGCTTAATTTTGTCCCTCCTACAGTAGATATGCCACCTCCTGAAATGCATTCAACTGATTATGTGTCTAGACCACTAATAGATTTATTTGACACCTCCAGCATAACCTCACCTGTAACTACTCCAGCAGTATCACCCCTCAGTCACTCTTCATCCTTGCAATCCCTTGTAATTCATTCAACACCTCAAATTCAGAATAATCATATACCTAGAAGTTCTACTAGGGAACATCATTTACCTACACATTTAGAAGAATATGTATGTTCTTTGCCTAACCTATATCCTACTGTTCACCCTCCATCTACTTCATCTTCTTCTGCCACCACATCCAACTCAGATTCTCCTTTTTCTCTCAATTCCCTTTTCTCCAAACATCATCATGTCCCTTTCACTTCATTGGTCCCTGATAGTCAGCAACTTGTGCAAAGTGTTTGCCATGATAGTGAGCCAGGATCTTATGAGGAAGCATCCTTGAATCCTGCTTGGAAAACAGCCATGTCACTATAGTTTGAAGCACTCCATTCAATTACACCTGGGACTTAGTTCCCTCACCTACAGGGAAGAAACCAATAGGTTGTTGATGGGGGTATAAGATCAAACACAAATCTTATGGTAGTGTTGAGAGATTTAAGGTCAGGTTAGTAGTAGTGGGGTATACACAACAGGCTGGTGTTGATTACATTGAGACCTTTTCACCTGTCGTGAAAATGACAACCATTAGAGCACTTAAGCCACTGCAGTAAAGAAGCATTGGGGTGTCTTTCAACTTTATATTAACAATGCCTTCCTGCATGGAGATTTACATGAGGAAGTATATATGGACCTGCCTCTTGGACTGTTGGTTGATACACCTGGCCTGGTATGCAAATTGAATAAATTATTATATGGCTTGAAACAAGCAGTCGACAGTGGTATGCTAAATTGGCCGAGACCTTATGCTCCAAGGGATATGTACATTCCCTCAATGATTGTTCTTTGTTTTATAAGAAACTTCTGTTATATATGTTGTTGTATAAGTAGATGATGTCATTGTCACGGGAAATCAATTCTTTGAAGGCCTTTCTACATGCTCAATTCAAAATCAAGGACTTGGGCAGACTACATTATTTTCTGGGATTAGAAGTTCTCTACAAGAAAGATGGTGTGATAATCTCTCAAAGAAAGTTTGATCTTGACCTACTAAAGGAGTATGGATGCCTACATGTTAGTGACTTCAGCTCACCGTTGGATCCTACAGTCAAACTCCAAGCCAAGGAAGGTGTACCCATAGCAGATCTCTCTCTCAACAGAACTTTGATAGGCAAATTAAATTTCCTCACAAATACAAGGTTGGACATTACTTATAGTGTCCAGCACCTCATTCAATTCATGCAAGATCCCAGGGAACCTCACCTCAAGGTTTCTTACCATTTACTTAGATACTTGAAAGTTGATCCGACTCTTGGAATTTTTTATGTCTGCAAGCCCAAATTGCACAGTTAGAGGGTATTGTGATTCTGATTGGGTTGCCTGCCTAGATTCAAGGAAATTTGTTAGTGGGTATCTGGTGTTAATTGGTGACAGTCCCATTAGCTGGAAGTCCAAGAAGCAAGCCACCATATCTCTTTCTTTTGCTGAAGTAAAGTACAGAGCCCTCAGAAATGTAGTTGGAGAGCTTGTTTGGTTGTGCATACTGTTTACTGAGCTAACAGTTCCATTTCCTACACCTGTCATAGTATTTTGTGACAGTCAGTCTGCTCTGCATATAGCTCGAAATCCTGTTTTCCACTAGCTAACTAAACACATTGAAGTATACTGGTGCTTTGTAAGAGACAAATTGCAGGAAGGACTGACGTCTCTTCATCATGTTGGGACTGATAGTCAGTTGGCTGATGTCTTAACTAAAGCACATACTGGAGTCAAGCATGCAGCAGTTATGAGCAAGTTCACAGTGACATCTTCACCTCAAACTTGGGGGGGGGGGGGGGTATTGAGATAGTGTATTTATTATGTGTATAGGTATTGTTTGTTAATAGTTAGTTAGTAGTGTATTAGTTAGCTAATATGGGTCATTCACAGTATACACGTGTAACATGTATATATATACTCAGTTGAAAGGCTAATACAACTTAATCAGTTCATTTCGTATAACTGACCTTCTCACTTATCTGTTCCTCTTCGAAAACCTTCTAGGGTTCCTCCATTGGAGCTCAAGCTCGAGTTTTGCTCCTTTGTTACATAGTTTTACAAGAACGAAGAAAAGATAGGAAAAAAAGGGAAATTTTCATTCCTATACCATATAGGAAACTATATTACCAAATATGTTCATAGTTTGCATATTATCCTTCATACTAATAGTATTTCTACAAAATATATACAATGCATTAAATAATGAATCATTGTAGTTATAGGCTTTCTTATTTAAGCACGCTAAAGTTGGGGAATTAAATATTCTTCTAGATCTTCCACAACGCAAATCACGCATATTAAACTTCTTCGCCAGTTTCGTTTCAAATTTAGAGTCTCTGCTTTTTCGATACATTGTGTTTCAAACTTTTTTCTGATTTCACAAATCAAAAACGACTAAATCTTCTACAATTCTTCTACATCAAACGCAATTATGTCCAAATTTCAGTAATACAAAGCAAAGGAAAAGAGAGCAGCAATTCCACCATTGGCAGCCATTCAAAAGCTTTGAAGCTTTGAATTCAAATTTGGGCTTTCAAAAATCATTATTTGTTTGGATTGGGTGTTCTTGCAAATAATTGGGAATATGATTTGGAGTTTATATCTCAATTTTGAGGGGTTTTGATGAAGATTAGACTTGGTTTTGGCTGAATTTCGGATTGAAACTCGAAGAAGAAGAAATGACATACATTATATTTGTAGAAAAATTGTATTCTGTCGTTATTCATTTAACTATTGTATGAAAGTTGAACATCATTGTATAAAAATTATATTTAAGTAGTATTATATTATAGTTGTATATAACTTAGTAAAAATAATGTACGAAAATTATAGATAAGTTGTATAATATGTGATTAGTTGTATGAAAATTATTTTTACTATGTATAAATCATATACAAAATATACAAAAGACATATTGTATAAAATTTGTATGTAAGTTTTATGTTATTGTAGTTGTATTTCACTAGGTGGAAATAATATGTGAAACTTGTAGAAAATTATAGATAAGTTGTATTCCTCTATAACGGGAGATGTTGGCATATCAAGTAACTTTAGTGTTCCAGACGAACATGCATGAAAATAAAGATAAATTCTGTTATGAACAGTTTGTAGAATTTTTTTAGATAATTTGTAGAAACATTGAAATTCTGTATTTTCATATTAATTTTTCAAATGATATGTAGTTTTATTGTAGATTAAATGTAGAAAGCAAGCCATTGTGAATCTTATTTGACTCATTCCTCACATTCAACCTATTCTACAAATTCACGCCTCTTTAAATACAATACAACCATACTTTCTTAAATTTAAAGGTATATCAATATATATAACTTAAAAAACATCTTCTCCTCTACACAAGTTAGCTCCAACACAGATGAAGTGGAATAACAAGCTCACATCAAAACTTTTAATATAAAAATACAAAAGCTCAAAAATAAATAAACAATAGTCTATAATTTATCTACAATTGCTGCAATATAATGTATGTTCATGTCTTCTTCTTCTTCTTAGAGTTTCAATCTGAAATTCTGCCAAAACCAAGTCTATTCTTCACCAAAACCTCTCAAAATTAAGATATAAACTCTAAACCATATTTTAAATTATTTATAACAACATCCAATCTAAATAAATAATAATTTTTGAAAATCCAAATTTGAATTCAAAGCTTTTTAATGGCTGTCAATGATGGAATTAATGCTCTCTTTTTCTTTCCTCTTATATTACTGAAGAAACCCGAAATCATAACCCATCAAATCGACCATACTTGTGCTCATCTTCCCGGGCACAAAAACATTGGGACAAGATTGCAGAGGTGCCGACAGTGCCTTGGCTATGGAAGAAATAATGGAATTTTGATACAGAAATCACGGTGTGGGAGGGAAACGTGGGTGAATGTGTGAGAATTGGAGAGAGAAACGTGGGGGAAGTGGTATTAGAAGGAATATACGGCACCATTAAATTAGGAGTGTAATTAATACCATTAAAAACCACTAATGGTATATAATTGGTAATTAGGTATACTATATGTAATTATATCAAACCTTAAACATTGAGGGTAATATAGTTTCTTATATGACATAGGAATGTAAAACTTTCAAAAAAAAATATTTAAATGGGGTGGGCTAACTGGTGAAAAATAATTGTCAGATTATATACAAACTGTGCCATATCAAGTAAGAGCTCCAAATATGGGTCATGTTTTTATGAACCATTGGGCCAAGTGACAAAGGAGCATAATTCCTCTATATCTGGTCTTCCCAATCTCTCTCGGGGCAAATTTACAATGTCAGGTACTCTCTATTTCTCCGGCGAACTTCACGATCTCCATGCAAGAAAATATTTAAGAAGTAAGTTCCCTTTGTTTCTCTCCAGATTTTGGTTTTTAGTTAGTAGAAATGGAGTGATGTTTGAATGCCTGACAATTGTTAATACTGCACGGAAATTGGATAATAGTACACAATATGGGTGGCAAATAGGCGGGTTGGGCTGAATTTGGGCGGGTCAAGATGGGTTAGGTCAATAAATGGGTCATTGCCCAACCCAGCCCAAAGTGTATTTGGGTTAAGATGGGCTGGGTCAAGATGGGCTAAACAATGGGTCAATGGGTCATAGTTAAA
>MU696739.1:34245-48002 GCA_026770625.1 Nicotiana glauca | reverse complement strand
TATACCCAAATAGTATACAAATATACCATTTTAGTATACAATTCATTCCAACTATATACCCTATTAGTATAACTATATACTATATTGGTATCATATGCAAGTTGATTTTTTTTTTGGTTGTATTAGCTGCATTTAATTGGTACAATATTTGATTTTCTTTTAATAATAGTATTATAGTACAATATCTTGAAATACCTTATTATATTAATATGTGGTACTCTATTTTTTTTATTTTTCTCTTTATGCATGTGTACTATGTAATAGTAGTATAGTCATATAGTTGCTGGGAATTAACTAGTAAAAATATATACCATGTTGGTATAGTTATATGTCATATTGGTATCATATGGTAGTTTGAACATTGTTTTGGTTGTTTTAGCTGTATTTTAAGTAAATTCTATTATGAAATTATTTATATCAATATGAGTTGAAATAATATTGGAATTTTTGTGTACCGATGGACATAAATTATGTGTATTAATAGTGTTTATAATTATATCACATACTACTATATACCCTCTTAGTATACGAAATGAGCAAGTTATTTTGCGATTATTTAGCTTGCAATACGAGCATGTAATTTTCTCATACTTTTATTGCGTCCTTTAATGTTTTGGTAGAGTAGTATAGTCGCAGATAGTTGTAGCAATATTCTAAAGAAATCATATACTATGTTGGTATACATATATACTATATTGGTATCACATGGTACTAGAAGTCTTTTTCGCTACTTATACTTTTGTTTGTATTTTTTAATATTATTATTATTTTTATTCTAACTAGTATATATGGAGATTTGGTTGCCGTAGATTATGTTTTCTTACTCTATAACTGGTTGTATTACCGCTAATGGTAGAGTGTGTATTGATATTTATAGGGAAGGAGATCAAGATTTGCATGGAAACCACGTGTTGATTCTTAGAATTTGATTATGTAATTTATGGTGCTCAACAACAGTCAATGTGATATTCAGTGTATTAGATCAAGTGACAACTGATATTATTTCAGTTTAATAATTGAATTTAAAAAATGAGAAATAAAAAAAATAAAAGGTATATTGTACTAGTTATATTAAAAAAATGTGAATAAATATTTACTATATCAATTATATTTCTTATTGTGTAAAAAATAATAATAATAGTGAAAACGGTAAATGAAATTAGATTATGAAGAGAAAAAATATATATAAAAAAAAAAAGTTAAATGAAATTAGAAAAGAAAAAAAGAAAAAAATAAGAAGAAAACGAGAAAAAAGAAAAGCAGAAAGGAAAAAAAAGAAGAAGAAAAGAAGCATAAAAATAAATAAGAATTGGAGAATAAAGAAAAAATGCACCACAAAAACTACTATGGGTAGGAAATGTAATTAGTTTATGGGTAGAAAAAACAAATGGGTAGACAAGAATAAATAGTTTTTTTTTTTTGTGGGTAGCTGTGTCAAAACCCCATAAATAATGGGTTAACTTGGGCTCAACCCAAATTGACCCATGAGCTAAAATGTTTGTAGCCCAACCCATTAATCTCAAGGCTAGTTGGGCGGGTTAGATGGGTTTGAGCTCAAATTGACACCCTAGTACACAACTACCTTATTTGATAGCTAGCTAAGTCAAAGCATTGCAAGTGTTACTTATTATAATAAAATGCTTTCTTAAATCGTCTAATTTACGAAGTGTTTCTACTTCAGATCACAAATCACAACTGAGTTTTTTTAATTGCTATACTCTGAATAATAGAAGAGTTATTAGCCGTTCTGATCATCCTTTCAGTCTTCTCAGGACAAAGAGGGACTAGATTTTAGATCAGTGGGTTCAGTTCTGACTCGATCTGGTGAATACGAGTTAATTTGGTCTAGACTTTATCAATTTTCGACTTCCTCCATGGACATTTCGCATTCCCATTGTTCTCAGCGCGAACACAACGATGAAAATGAATACAAGATAAATGATCAAAATGATAGTGATATGCTCACAAGCTTTCCCAAAGAAAAAGGTTGGATGGTTGAACATGTTTACCAATATGAGTCCTTTTGGTTTAGTCCGGCAGCTATTAGAGGTATTAAGAGGGTGCAAGAATACTTCAATGCTCAACCCACAGATATTTTTCTAGCTACTTTCCCAAAAGCAGGAACAACATGGTTCAAGGCCCTTATTTTCTCCATCATGAATCGTGATCGATTCGATTTCTCCTCTCACCCTTTGCTTGCCAAGGGTCCCCATGATTGCATTCCCTTCGTGGAATCCATCATACAAGATGAAACTTCCTACCAAGATTATGAAATTTCGTGCTCGCCATGTTGCCTTTTCGCAACCCACATTCCTTACTCTTTGTTACCAGCATCTGTAATTTCGTCTGGTTGCAAAATTGTTTATGTGTTTCGCGAGACTAAAGATGTTTTTGTTTCAACTTGGCATTATATGATAAAATTAAGACCCAAAGAACTACCATCTTTTCCAATCGAAGATGCCTTTGATCTGTTTTGCAAAGGTGTCTCACATTGTGGACCCTTTTGGGATCATGTCTTGGATTATTGGAAGGCAAGCATGGAAAATCCGGACAAGATACTTTTCATAATGTATGAGGACATGAAGAAAGATCCCGTTCTTTGTCTTACCAAATTGGCTAAGTTCTTGGATAGGCCTTTTGCCTTGGAAGAAGAGAGAGAAGGGGTTGTGCAGGAGATTGCAAGGCTTTGTGGATTTGAGAGTTTGAGTAGTTTAAAAGTAAACCAGACCGGAGTGATGCATTTCAGTTCAATTGTAGTTGAGAACCGGCATTTCTTGAGGAAAGGTCAAGTTGGAGATTGGAAAAACCATCTGACGCTAGAGATGGCCCAACTGTTGGATGAAATCACTAGGCAGAAATTTGCTGGGACGAGCTTGATAGAAACTTTGTTTGTCGATACAATACCCTCTACTGCCAAGGCATAAGTTAGTGCTCTATGCTGCAGTAGCGAGGCATTAATCCCTAGTCAAACAGTATCAATAATGCATGCCATTATGAATTTGCTCCAGGTTGTAATAATAAATACTTGTTTCACTGCCATTCTTTAAATTCTTAGCTATTTTTTATATGCAAATGTAATTGTTCTGCTGTTGATGCAATTCTCAAGTGATTTAGTTCCATTAAACTTTTATTCCGTGAAGAATGACTCTGTACATATTAATAGCAGTGAAAACAATGAGTGACTTGACACCCTAACTTGTGTTTCCAAATTTTAGAAGTTGCCATGCATTGGTGAAATTTTGATTGCATGAACCTTAGTTATTTGGCTATTGTGCTGCTGTTGTGGTTCATTTTATTTGCAAAAAAAAAAGTGGTTATTTATGCATGTCTATGTATTAATCTACAAATTGTGAGGCAAAACTAAAACTTCATTCCATCTAGGAAAAATGAACCAGAAACGATTCTGGGATATTTTAACAGCAAGTTTGGTCCGGTCAGTAAATGCTTACTTTGATGAGTACGTCTGTAAAGGAAGAAGCTCTTTGAAGGATGGATAAGAAACTATCCCATCCAGAAAAAGAAAGAAAAAAGAAAAGGATACTACTAACAAATTAGTAGAGCAGGTCACTTAAACGGTCCTAAATGTCTGGAATCTTTGGTAAAAACTCAAATGTTTTAAGTACTATTATGGTAAAGTAGATCTGGCTCACATGCTCAAATCATCTTGAGTTAAGCAAAGTTCCCTCAGATGTAACAACTAAGTTTTGTTTGCTAGACTAGAAAAGTTATTTAATCTTCCTAGGAAATTTACTTTGCCATTCCTATCCTTGTGGTCATTCTAGCTATTTGACAGGTTGAGTTAGTCCATCTATCCTTAGACTTCAACTTCCATGTCCCTTTCCCATTGTTCACATCATCAACTTGATGATGAATACAAGAAAGCAGATGAAAATGACAGTAATATGCTCACAACCCTTCCCAAGGAGAAAGGTTGGATCACTGAATATGTATACCAGTACCAGTCAGTTTGGTTAACTCCAACATTTGTTAAAGTTGTTAAGTTGGTTCAGCAATGCTTCAATGCTCAATCCAATGATATTCTTCTAGCTACTCTCCCAAAATCAGGAACAACATGGGTCAAGGCCCTTATTTTCTCTATAATGAATCGTGCCCGATTCGATTTTTCTTCTCACCCTTTGCTTACCAATGGCCCCCATGACTGCATTCCCTTCTTGGAATATGTAATACAAGATGAAACTTCCTAGCAAGATTATCAGATTTCGTGTTTGTCACATCGCCTTTTTGCAACCCACATTCCCTGCTGTTTGTTACTAGTATCTGTGATGTCTTCTGGCTGCAAAATTGTGTATGTTTTTCGCGAGCCCAAAGATGTTTTTGTTTCAAATTGGCATTATATGACAAAATTGAGACTCAAAGAACTACCTTCTTTTCCAATTGAAGATGCATTTGATTTGTTTTGCAAAGGGGTATCACATTTTGGGCCCTTTTGGGATCATGTGTTGGGTTATTGGAGGGCAGCCTTGGAAAATCCAGACAAGGTACTTTTCTTGACATAGGACTCATACGAGGACATGAAAAAAGATCCAAGTTGGCCAAGTTCTTGGATAAGCCTTTTTCCTTAGAAGAAAAGAGAGAAGGGGTTGTGCAGGAGATTATAAGGCTTTGTAGTTTTCAGAGTTTGAGCAAGTTGGAAGTGAATCAGACCGGAGTGCAACATTTCAGTCCACATTTTGCTGTTGAGAACAGGCATTTTCGGAGGAAAGGTCAAGTTGGAGATTGGAAAAACCATTGGATGATATCACTAGGCAGAAACTTGCTGGTACTAGTTTGATGCAATAACTAAGGCACAAATCATCAGTTAAACTAAGCAGTATCAAAATGGCATTTTTATTAAGTGATTTACAGTTTAAACTTCATTTATATGGAATAATGCAAATGTAATTGATTTTGATGTTATCTGTTTCAAGACGATCTTTTTCCATTAAATTTCATTCCAAAAAGAATTATGCAAATTAATGGGATTAAGAATAGAATGATTTGAATGCAAATCACTTAATCATAGTAAGTTTATATGGTTTGATACAAACACTGGGTGTAAATGAGTAGAACATAGCATTCCAATACTAAAGCTGGCAAGATCCATGAGATTCTGATGCATGAACCTTAGCTATTAGGTTACTGTGTCCTTGTTGTAATTTATTTAATTTGTTAATACAAAAATTATTCATATTAGTATTCTAATCGTACTAATTATCGGGCAAAACAAAACCCTGATGCCATCTTGGGGGAACTATACTAGAAGTGATTCTTGGAGATACCAACACCAAGTTAGTCATATCTCATTGAAGACATGACTTTTTAATTGGAAAAAAATAAATAAAAAAATTAAAGTGATTTGTCATATCGCAAAATTGTAGCTAGTACATTCAATTACTTTGGCCTTTCAAACTTTAAATCTTCGAGTATAAAGTTAGGCGTCGGTAATGCCCAATTTCAGACCCGAAGCTAAGCAGTAGAAGTAGGTTTAGTATGAAGCTTATAAAAAATGGCTAAACCATTAATAATTTGTAAAAAGTGGATATAGTTTAAATAAAGTTACAAATGGCTATCTGGTGTCATTTCTACGTTACGGTCCACAAACCTTACATGGGTCTATAGGACTAGGCCCAATTCCTCTCTTTCAATTTTATGAGGACAGAAACGACATTGAAAGACTCTTTTGAAGGGGAATTATCACCATTTGCAGTGGAAAAAGGGGCATAACTCAGTAACTACCTACTCCCAAAGGGCTCGATTGGTACGAGAGATAAAGGATAATTAATCTCAAATCAAATTTGATGTGAGTTTATCTCATGTTTAGTTGGAATAAAATCGTAATATAACTAATCCTGGAATTGTTGTATTTTTTATCTCGATGGAAGAGTGGGATAACTAATCCCAGAATAAGTAATCCCGAAATAATTAATCATGTGATAACTTATTTCCCAACCAAACGACCCCTAAGTACTATTTTTAAAAGATGTAACGTTTGCTTTCTTAATTCTTAACACTTTCTATATTTAAAATAAAACTCTCGAATTCTAAGTCTTTTTTTCCCTTTAGTTATGTGAATTATTTCCTTTGTTTCATTTCATATGATGTTTGACTAGGTAAAGAATTTTAAAAAATATTAATAATTCTAGACACATACAAAAAAAAACCTTAGAACTTATGGTATTAAATATGCATGATATTTCTATGCCTAAAAAAATATGTCATAAAAGGTAAACTGAAAAATTTAAAGTTAAAAAGTTTACAAATATAAAAATGTGGAAGGAACTAAAAAGAAAGACTATAATACAAAATGAGTTAAACTCAAAATATTAGATATTAGAAATATTTTTCATATTCTATGTATATGTAATTACTTAAAAATTGTACACTTATTCTTTTGTTAGACGTCGTTTCATTGCCATATTATAAAATTAAAAAACGAATAATGTTATTTCAAGCAAATAGAAAGTATAGTGGAGAGGGGCGTGTGGCTGAGCTGTAAGACCAAGCTATCTGCATGCCACTAGATTGTTATCCTCTCCACATGACTACTTTGCTGACACGAGAGCCCAAGTTAGAGCAGGCACGCACACACCACATCCAAAAAGTAACTACTACTTAAAATTTCTCCTCTGATAACTGGAAATTCTAACGAACGTACGTACAAATCATGTCATCGTCCGCGGTTGTTGCTGGTGCCTCCGCCTCTTCCTGCTCTGTTGCTTACTCAAGAAACCTTAGCATCACCAAAACTAGTGCTTCTATCCCATCCCCCAAATCATCCACCGCTCCATGCCAGGTATTCAATTCATATCTCTTGATATGCGAAAAGCGACAAGTAAAAATAAAAATTTATTTTTAGAATACTTGACAACTAAAAGTGAACGAGGGAGTATATCGTAATATGAGTTCGAGCCATGGAATCAACCAAGTGTCAGAAAGGCTGCCTACATCACATCTCTTGCCATTCCCTGGATCCTGTGTGAATGCAGTGGCGGAGCCAGGAATTTAATTAAGGAGTCTCAAAATATAAAAAAGTGAACACACGAAGAAAGTAAGGGGAGTCAACATATAGCATATATACATAAAAAGCAAATTTTGACCTAACTAGACAGTTTGGCTCCGTCACTATGTGAATGTGTGATGTTTCATGCATCGAGCTGCCATTTTTTTTTTGTTATGCTGGCTTGATTATTTTCACGGGCCAATCATATAAACTTATTTTTTGATTTTCAATGGTGTATTCTGAATTGTGGATTTTTTTGGCTTGAGCTGGACAGAAAACTAGTTTTCAAGGATTATCACTACAAGAAGCCAAAAGGGGTGTTTCGACTTCATTTTTAGCTGAGAGCAAGAGGAATACTACTAGCATTGGTGGAAGAAGTAGAACCCTTGACATCACTGCAAGATCAACTGCTGCAAAGAATATCGAAGTTGAAGTCGATAAGCCATTGGGACTCACCCTTGGTCCTAAGAATGGTGGTGGAGTTGTCATTACGGTCAGTAATTACTTGCTGTCATTTACCATGTTTTACGAGTTACTAATCAATATTAAAAGTTACCTGCCATTGACTATTAAGTTACCTCATAGTATAAAATTCAATTATTACATTGTCTCTGTATATTAGTTAAACTAAGTTACCTGTGATTGACTATTAAGTTACGTGATAATTGGCTATTAAGCAGGAAAAGCTGCCTAATTCAAAATGGATGATTGACGTAAAAGATGTTTTTGTTGTCATCTTTTGAATTAGGGTATAGAGAATGGTGGTAATGCTGCTAGGGCAGGGCTTAAGGTTGGTGACCAGGTAGTCTATACTAGCAGCTTCTTCGGCGATGAACTATGGCCAGCTGATAAGCTTGGATTTACCAAAACTGCCATCCAGGCGAAGCCTGATTCTGTCTACTTCGTCGTTAGCAGGTTAACTTCTCCTCGGCCTTATATTTCTGGTTTGAATTTAACTTCTATAGTAACATGTAAAGACTTTTTATATTATCAGTTCCTAAAAAAATAATTACAAGTGGAATTAGTAACCTTGAAAAGGTTACCTGCTACAACAGGTTAAAATACACAGATAGTGTAGCTTGGTTAAATCCTTTTTGGTTTTGCTGCTATAGTAGAGGAACATGGGATGAAAATATGCTTGATTAGTGCAGCTTGTATATGATATTGTAGTTTTGAATTTCTCAATATTAATGAAGATTGGCTAGTAGTTTTTGCAAGCATAATAATCTTACTCCTAGACTTTTATGAATATTTTTTGGATAACTTAAAAAGAGTACTTAATAAAAGCAACTCAATCCATACGGATGAGGTTATCTGAGCCAATATATCAGTCAAAGGCTCTAAAATTGCATAAACGATGACAAGTTCACTTGGATTCTTGGAATTATTATGATCTTTATTGACTTGAGCTGTTGCCACTAGTCTTTTTCACATAAAAACACTAATATGTATGTTGTTTGTGATTGGCTTTTAAGAATTGTTTTGCCATCTTGTATAATGGATTAAAATCTGTATTAACAATAAACAAGAAGTCTCATAAGTTTTCTGTCATTGAAGTCGTTGTTTCTTCTCTCATACATTCCTATGGTTAACTTTGAGTGTGAAAATATAGGGCATGGTTGAAAAGCTGAGCTACATTCTAATTCATGTCGCTTCCATATTGTAAAATTCTAGGCATGACAGGATAATTGATGGCCACGTATGTCGATATTGACATCTTAATTAACAAAAGATGTGAGACTAACATATTTCAATGTATTGAATATATTTGGTCGATATTTTGATGCAGAGGTGTTGATGTAGATGTTAAAAGACTGCCCAAGCGTCCAGCTCCTCCTCAATTTGGAAGGAAATTAACTGATGCTCAAAAGGCTAGTATTGATCCGTGCATCATTAGAAATGATCACTTTTAATTTGTATTTGCTTCATGTTCGTCCTTTATATTTGTTTCTTTGCCTAATCATCTATACTTCACTGCCCTCAGGCCAGAGCAACACATATTTGCCTCGACTGTGGTTACATATACACTTTGCCAAAGTCTTTCGATGAACAGGCAAGATTCTACCCTTTCTTTTAACTGTATTTCAATATAACAAGCCTATGATATCTTTTTTCGGCTTCATAAACTGTTATTAACATTTCAGAGCTTAGGTTAAGCAGTTGAGATTTTAGGCCCAACCGTTCAAAAGCCTCTTCTTCTCCTTCTAATTAGCCTGCAGCCAATTCTATCACTCTCTCATAACCTGTTGGCTTGCTTAGCAGTAAATCTGTGCAGACAAACAAAAGTCTATGACTACTTCTGAATATGAAAATAAAAATTATTGAGAAAGGAGAAAGTAACAAAAAAATAGAAAACGGGAACTAGTGCTTGCAAGAAAATGACTCGGGAATGAATTGATATAAGGGATTCCTCTTCCAACTAATCCCAGAATGGGTGTTATGGCAAGGAACAAAAAGAAAGCACTGAAGAAATTTGTCCAATAGTAACAAAAGGTGCCACTACTTCAGCCTTAACTACAACTACATTACGCAAGCCCCACTAGTACCTATCTATAGAGTAAAATTAGAGAAGTACCGATGACAACCACTTTCTAGGATACAATGTGATCTGACTATTAGAGATTATTCTTCCAACTAATCCCAGAATGGGCATTATGTCAAAGAACAAGAAGAAAACACAGGAGAAATTTGTCTAATAGTAACAAAGGCTTCCACTACTTCAGCCTTAACTACAATTACATTACGGCGATCCCCGTTGTTACCTACCTATAGAGTAAAATTAAAGAAGTCCCGGTGACACCGACTTTCTAGGTTACAATGTGATCTGAACAATTAACTTCACTGCATTCATGGAAGGAGAGTCTTTGACAATATAAACACTAAATGAGATATTTGATTTGTTCTGTTTTTCACGTGCAGCCGGAGGATTATGCATGTCCACAGTGTAGAGCACCAAAGAAGAGGTTTGCAAAATATGATGTTAACACTGGGAGAGCAATAGGAGGAGGATTGCCCCCAATTGGTGTCATTATTGGTCTCATTGCTGGTATTGGTGGTGTTGGAGCATTACTAGTTTATGGTCTTCAATAAATGATCTTCTCTTAGTACAAAAAATTTCCTCTGATCTATACCTTAAAAAGTGTTAAAAACCATTGTTTATGCTCAGAAATACACATTCCAAAGATTAATAACCACATTCCAGGCTTCAACATGTTACCTTGTTGTTTTCCACTTTTCAGGTTATCAAGTCATGCTTACTGAAAAGCTCATCTAGAGTTTATTTTTTCAGATCACATGATCTGATAGTATGAACTACGAAGTACTCACTCTGTTCCACTTTATGTAAACCTATTTTCTTTTTAATCCGTTCCAAAAAGAATGATCCCTTTCTAAATTTGGTAACAATTTAGCTTAAATTTACAATTCTACCATTAATGAGAAGTTTTTATAACCACATAAATACTCTGGGCCCCTTTTTGACTTGTTTAGGACCACAAATTCCTATAATCTTTATTTTTTCTTAAACTTCATGCTTTGTCAAACAGGTTCACATAAATTGGAATGGAGGGGTAGTAGATAACATAACGAATATTCGATATTATTTTACTTCAAAATAAAAGGATTTATTTAGAAAAAAGATGAAACAGTAGTCATTTTTGTATCAAAGGCATCCTCTGGCAAGGCTAAGCCAATATAGTACCTGAAAGCAGCTAAGATTGCTTGCAAACTAAAAGCCAAAGAAGTAAATTCTGTGTTCCCTAATGTGGATAGTAAAGATCTCCCATATCTTTGCATGGATATGTTATATCAGTTCACTCTACTTGTGGATGGTTTTGGTAAGTTTATCTAAAATTTATTTTATTGAATGTTAATTTCGCGTATGATTACTGAACTTTATTTAATTAGTTAGACTGCCTGGAAAAAGTATTATAATGGATGTTTAAGTACGAATTAATGCTTTGTATTAATACCTTGCGTTTCCCTTGTTAATTTTCTTGTTTAAGCGATTTCAACGCACTCAATTCGGTTCCTAAAACTACAGAAGATAAGGTTTATAGTGACGATATTCTGTGGTGACCTCTTTAGCAGTCACCAAAAGGTAGTGTCGAGTTGCCACAATAAGTGATAGTTTTAGCGGCGAAATATATGTCGATGTTTTGAGTAGCGACTTACCTAAAATCTACTCTGTGGCGCATTTGTTTAGCTTTTGTGGTGAGTTTAATCGCCAAAAACTAATAATAATAAAATAATAACAATGCAACTGGGGCCGATGCACACAGCACATTCATATTGGTCCAAGCCTTAGGCGGAGAATTTTCATAAAAAGTAAAAATTAAAATGAAAGTAATTTGGATTAGCCAATATTTTTATGAGGAAACTAATACTTTAAAAAATATTTTACTTGGCTTCTACAACTCACTTTCATGTTTGTCACTGTTAGAGCACCAACAATATACCCAGTAAAATCTCATTAGTGGGGTCTGGGGGAGAGTAAAAAATAACAACAATGAAATAAGTGAAAGGACAATAACACAAAACTATACAAAACAACAATGTGAACAATTGTGACGACCCGACCCGTCGTCTCATGTGTTTCCGCCCCGTTCTCCCCGTTTATTTCTTCCTCATGTTTCATTATATGTGTTTGGTGAGTTTGAGTTGATTCGGATTGGATTTGGTAGGAAATGGGGCAATTAGTCTCTTTAAGGAAAGGTTGGTTTGGAAATGTCAACCGGAAAGTGGACTTGTGAGTTAGAGGGTTTGGAATTGATTTCCGATGATTCGGTTAGTTCCGGGGGAGGATTTGAGGCTTAGGAGCGTGATCGGAAGTAATTTTGGAGGTTCGGCGAAGAAGTTAGCCTGTTTTGGCGAAGTTAGCATTTTGGCGATATCGGGTTGGTAGGTGAGATTTTGATCCGAGGGTCGGAATGAAATTCCGAGAGTTGCAGTAGCTCCGTTGGGTGATTTGGGATGTGTGCGCAAAATTTCAGTTGATTCGGAGGTGTTTAAGTCGGGTTTTTGATCGAATGTGAGTTTCGGAAGTTTTGGTTGAACTTAGGCTTGAATCCGTCGTGAATTGGTGATTTTTTGTGTTTTTGGATGTGTTTTTATGATTAGAATGAGTTCGTATGATGTTTTAGGATGGGTTGGCACTTTTGGTTGAGGTCTCGGGGGTCTCGGCGTGTTTTTCGGTGGTCAATCGGACCAATCTTGGCCTTTGGGAGTTGCAGAAAATAGCTGAAGTGTTGCAGAGATTTTTGCTTTATGCGATCGCATAGGAGGTTCTATTAGGGGTTCTGATTTTTGCTCTATGCGATCGCGTAAGAGGGTGTGCGATCGCATAGGCTGGGAAAAATGTTCAGTGCGATCGCGTTCTTGGGGTTGCGATCGCGTAGTGTAATTGGACCTGGGGTCCTTGGCAGCGTTTTGTTCTATGCGAACGCGGAGTTTGGAGTGCGATCACATAGGTGAGGAAGGTTGTGCTCTGCGATCGCAGGGGAAGTCATACGACCGCATAAGAGGAATTTTGGAGGTTGGATTTTTGTGCTATGCGATCGCAATAGGAGTGATGCGATCGCATAGGGTTATTTTACACCCGGGCAGAATGTTTTAAGGTCATTTCATCCGCGAACCAAGTTTATTTTCCACCACTGTTAAGCGACCTTGGGAGCTTTTGACGAGATTTTAAGAGGGTTTTGACTGGGAATCGATTGGAGGTAAGTCCTATGGCCTAGAAACATCATTTAATTGTGATTTCAACACCTAAATTCATGGAATTTGATTAAAAAGGGAAGAACTAGGGCTTGGGTTTTTGAATGAGAAATTGGGATTTGAGGGAGCATTTGGATTCCGATTTTGGTAAATTTTACATGTATAGACTCGTGACGAGATAAGGAACATTTTGGTGTAAAAATTCTGACTTTCGAGAAGTGGGACCGGGGCTCGAATTTTGCAAATTTCGTGATTTTCGATATTTTTCAAGTCTTTTCGATTGGGTTATATTTCCTTAGCCTATTGTAATGTATTCGTTGTGGTTTTGACCAGATTCGACGCGCGAGGAGGTCGATTCGAGAGGAAAGGGCATTGAGAGCTAGTCTTTGGCCGGCTAGAGGTGAGTAATAGATGTAAATGTTGTTCTGAGGGTTTGAAACCCCGGACTTTCACATCGTTACGCTATATTGAGGCGTGAAACGCATTCTATGACGAGTGCGGGTTCGTTGGCTATTGGGGATCGAGACTTGGTCTATCCCGAGTGATATTTCTACTATATTGGTGATTGAGACACATACTTTATTGATGTTAATTGGGCTTGATGCCATGTTTGGGGCCTTGTGCCGGCCTGTAAAATTCTTCGAGGATTGATATTACTGTTTTAGCATGTTTTGCATATCGTTTGGTCTCGGTCCAAGGTTTTTAAATACTGTTTTGCAAACTCAGCCATATTTCTAAGTTTTGAAAACTCAATTGATATTTTAAATGATATTTCAGGCTGGGAACTACTGTTTTACAAAGGCCCAAGGGGCTTATATTGATTTCTGGACTGAGCATGGATCGGGATGCGCGCCGGAGCAGTGATTTTGAAAACAGTGGTAACAATGACATTGTATGATGTGACTTGAAACAGTGGTAAAAATGACACTGTATGATGTGACTTGAAGCAGTGGTAGCAATGACACTGTATGATGTAAAATGGTCAGGTAACAATGACTGACCAGGTATTATTGATGCCACGAGATGGCTTGTTTTTGCGCTTGGG
>MU696739.1:0-34217 GCA_026770625.1 Nicotiana glauca | reverse complement strand
TTAGAACTATATATATATATATATATATATATATATATATATATATATATATATATATATATATATATATATATATATATGGATGGCTCGGGCTGCACGCCTCAGTGGGTACTGGAATGTACCATCATATGTATTGCATTGCATTCATGCATTTGTCTCGCTTACTGTTGTTCTGTTGTTAATTTTACCTTATTACTGTATCATTGGCTTTTAGTTTACTTTGTGTATTTCTGCGATTTCTTACTTTCAGTCTGTATTTATATTTATTACTCACTGGGTCGGAGTACTCACTTTACTCCTTGCACCTTGCGTGCAGATCCAGGTTCTTCCCAGGTTGTGTAGATACGGCCTGGTTGAGCAGAGACATCTCAGGGAGTTTCGAGGCAGTTGCACGGCGTTTGCAACCTTGAATTCTTCCCGTCTATCCTTATTTCGTTTATTTTCGCATTTTTACTTTTAGACAGACACTGTAGTAAGATGGAACTATGTATTTAGAGGCTCAGATTCGTGACACCGGGTCCTAGTTGGACTATGTTCTGTTATGGGTTACTTTTCGCACCATTTCTCAGTATTTCTAGACTTTGAATATAATGTGTAAGTATTTTTCCCTTTTGCTATTTATTTGAACCTGCTTAAGAGTTGGGAATTGTCGTAACAAGGTCGGGCTTGCCTAGTAGTGTGTTGGGTGCCATCATGACCGGGTTGGGGTCGTGACAAGTTGGTATCAGAGCCTAGGTTACTTGGTCTCGCGAGTCATGATCCAGTTTAGTAGAGTCTCACGGATCGGTACGAAGACGTCTGTATTTATCCTCGGGAGGCTGCAGAACCTTTAGGAAACTTCATATTCTTGGAATTCTTATCGTGCGACTTTGTTGATCCGAGAACTAAATTTTGTTATTCTATTCTCTCGCAGATGGCGAGAACCCATTCTACCTGACGTGGCGGACGACCACCTGTACCCCCTACTGAGGCCACCAGAGGCCGTGGACGCGGCCATGGTCGTGGTCGAGGCAGAGCCGCGGGGGCAGCACCAATTGACCCACTAGTTGCCCCGTCTCAGGATCAGGCTCCAGCTGTGGAGACTCCAGCAGCACCTGTTTAGGCACCAGCTGTGCCTATTGTGATTCCGGGTCTTCAGGAGGCCCTAGCTCAGATTCTATCAGTTTGCACTGGCCTGGCTAAGGCAGTCTCAGCCACTACTGCAGCAGCTACTTCGCAGGCCGGGAGAGGCAATCAGACCCCTGCTGCTCGCACGCCTGAGCAGGTAGTGTAGGGTTTGCAGACACTAGAGGCACCACTAGCCCAGCAGGTTGCACCAGTTCAGCCGGTTGCACTGGTTCAGGATTTCGTGGTTCCAGCTATGCCAAACGATGAGCAGCGTCGTCTTGAGAGGTTCAGTAAGCTCTCACCTCCTACTTTCAGTGGTGCTCAGGGCAAGGATGCCCAGGGTTTTCTCGACAAGTGTCGGCGTATGCTTCAGACGGCAGGGATTTTGGAGTCCAGTGGTGTATCATTTACTACCTTTCAGTTCTCAGGAGCAGCCTTCACTTGGTGGGAGGCGTATGAGCGGCGTAGGCCGGTGGGTGCAGCGCCTTTGTCATGGCAGGAGTTCTCCACTCCCTTCCTGGAGAAGTGGGTACCGCAGTCTCAGAGGGAGGAACTGCAGAGACAGTTTGAGTGGCTTCGTCAGGGAGATATGATTGTGTCTCATCATGAGGTGAGATTTTCAGAGTTGGCTCGCTATGCTCCCTGGATGGTCCCGACTGATCAGGAGAGGATTAGGAGGTTTGTGGACGGACTTTTCTATCCTATCCATATTCTGATGACTCGAGAGAGGATTATGAGTCATACCTTCGAGGATGCAGTTGATATTGCTCGTGATATTGAGACGGCTCGCCGTCAGGAGAGAGAGGAGAGGGAGGCCAAGAGGCCTCGAGGATCGGGTAGTTTCAGTGGTGCTCCATCTAGGGGCCAGTCTCAGCAGAGCAGAGGTCGTTCTTTCAGGCCTCATCAGTCAGCTCGTCCCGATATCGTGGGGCATCTTCAGGTCGTGGTCATCAGGGGTTCCAACAGGGCCAGTCTTCACTTAGTGCTCTCCCAGCTCAGAGTTCGTCTTATGCCCCTTCAGCTCAGGGTTCTTCTGCGCCTAGTGCATCAGCTGGTCATCCTGGTGCGAGAGGTTCCCTTCAGTCCCCTTCTCCATCACCTGGTAGTTGCTACGAGTGCGACGAGTTTGATCACATGAAGAGGCAGTGTCCTCGACTTCGTGGTGGTCAGCTTCAGCAGAGGGATCAGCCCTCGTCTTCTAGTCCAATTTCTTCCTCATCTGCCCCACCAGCTAGGGGTGGAGACCAGACAGCCCGGGGTCGCCCCAAAGGTGGAGGCCGATTAGGAGGTGGCGGCCAGGCTCGATTTTATGCTATCCCGGGCAGGACGGATGCCCTTGCATCAGATGCTGTTATCACAGGTATTATTTCAGTCTGCCACAGAGATGCCTCTGTATTATTTGATCCCGATTCTACCTATTCTTATGTGTCATCATATTTTGCTCATCATTTGGGTACGACCCGAGGGTGTCTTGCTTTACCTGTGCATGTATCTACCCCGGTGGGCGATACTATTATTGTGGACCATGTGTATCGGTCATGTCTTGTTACTATTGGGGGTCTGGAGACCCAAGTTGATTTATTGCTTTTGAGCATGGTAGACTTTGATGTTATTCTGGGCATGGACTGGTTATCTATGTGTCATGCTATTCTAGACTGTTATGAAAAGACAGTCACTTTGGCTATGCCGGGTGTTCAGAGGATCGAGTGGCGTGGTATGACTGACTATGTCCCTAGTAGGGTTATATCTTTCTTGAAAGCCCAACGTATGGTTGGGAAGAGGTGTCTATCATATTTGGCCTTCGTGCGTGATGTTGGGGTTGAGGCTCCCAGTATTGATTCTGTTCCCGTTGTGAGGGATTTCCCTGATGTATTTCCTGCAGACCTACCGAGTATGCCCCCGGACAGGGACATTGATTTTGGTATTGACCTGGTGCCGGGCACTAAGCCCATTTCCATTCCGGCATATCGCATGGCACCAGCGGAGTTGAAAGAGTTAAAGGAGCAGCTTCAGGAACTCCTAGAAAAGGGGTTTATTCGGCCTAGTGTATCACCGTGGGGTACGCCTGTCTTATTTGTGAAGAAGAAAGATGACACGATGAGAATGTGCATTGACTACAGGCAGTTGAACAAAGTAACAATGAAGAACAAGTATCCCCTACCTCGTATTGATGATTTATTCGACCAGCTTCAGGGAGCGAGGGTGTTTTCTAAGATTGATCTCTGTTCGGGTTATCACCAGTTGAAGATCAAGGATTCAAATATTCTTAAGAATGCCTTCAGGATTAGATATGGTCACTATGAGTTTCTGGTTATGTCTTTCGGGCTGACCAATGCCCCAGCAGCGTTCATGCATCTGATGAACAGTGTCTTTCGGCCGTATCTGGATTCGTTTGTTATTGTATTCATTGATGATATTCTGGTATACTCGTGTAGTCAGGAGGAGCACGCAGAGCATTTGCGAGTGGTATTGCAGAGATTGAGGGAGGAGAAGTTGTATGCAAAGTTCTCCAAGTGTGAGTTTTGGCTTGGTTCCGTGGCCTTCTTGGGACACGTGGTGTCTAGCGATGGCATTCAGGTCGATCAAAAGAAGATTAAGGCGGTTCAGAGTTGGGCTAGGCCATTCTCAGCCATAGAGATTCGTAGTTTCCTTGGTTTGGCGGGTTATTATCGCCGGTTCGTTCAGGGTTTCTCATCTATTGCCTCGTCCTTGACCAAGTTGACGCAGAAGGGTGCTCCATTTGTATGGTCGGACGAGTGCGAAGAGAGCTTTCAGAAGCTCAATACAGCTTTGACCACAGCTCCAGTATTAGTCTTGCCATCAGCTTCAGGTTCTTACACCGTTTATTGTGATGCTTCGGGAGTCAAGATTGGTTGTGTGTTGATGCGCGAGGGTAGAGTGATTGCTTATGCTTCTCGTCAGTTGAAGCCCCATGAGAAGAACTACCCTGTTCATGACTTAGAGTTGGCTGCTATAGTTCATGCTTTGAAGATTTGGAGGCACTATTTATATGGAGTATCTTGTGAGGTATTCACCGATCATTGCAGTCTTTGGCATTTGTTCAGGCAAAAAGATCTTAATTTGAGACATCGGAGGTGGCTTGAGTTACTTAAGGACTATGATATTACCATTTTGTATCATCCGGGAAAGGCCAATGTAGAGGTCGATGCTTTGAGCCGAAAGGCAGTCAGTATGGGGAGTTTGGCGTACATTCCAGTTGGGGAGAGACCCCTTGCAATAGATGTTCAGGCTTTGGCCAATTGGTTGGTGTGGTTAGATATTTCAGAGCCTAGCCGAGTGTTGGCGAGCGTGGTTTCTCGGTCTTTTTTATATGATCGCATCAGAGAGCTCCAGTATGATAATCCGCATTTGCTTGTCGTCAAGGACAGAGTTCAGCACGGAGATGCTAGAGATATGACTATAGGTGATGATGGTGTGTTGAGGATTCAGGGCCGGAGTTGTGTGCCCAATGTGGATAGGCTTAGAGAGTTGATTCTTGAGGAGGCCCACAGCTCGCGGTATTCCATCCATCCGGGTGCCACGAAGATGTATCAGGATCTGAGACAGCACTACTGGTGGAGGAGAATGAAGAAGGATATTGTGGGTTATGTAGCTCGGTATCTTAATTGTCAGCAGGTGAAATACGAGCATTAGAGACCGGGCAGTCTACTTCAGCGGATACATATTCCCGAGTGGAAGTGGGAGAGAGTTACTATGGATTTTGTGAGTGGTCTTCTTCGGACCTCGAAGAAGTTTGATTCGATTTGGGTGATTGTGGATCAGCTGAACAAGTCCGCGCATTTTATTCCGGTGTGTACTACATATTCTTCGGAGCGGCTAGCAAGGATATTTATTCGGGAGATTGTTCGGTTGCATGGGGCTCCAGTTTCTATTATCTCGGATAGAGGCACTCAGTTTACTTCCCAGTTTTGGAGGACGTTTCAGCGAGAGTTGGGTACACAGGTAGAGCTGAGCACAGCGTTTCATCCTCAGACGGACGGGCAGTCCGATCGTACCATTCAGATATTAGAGGACATGTTGCGTGCCTGTGTGATTGATTTCGGAGGTTTTTGGGATGATTTTCTACCTCTTGCATAGTTTGCCTACAATAACAGTTATCATACCATCATTCAGATGGTGCCGTATGAGGCCTTATATGGGAGATGGTATAGATCTCCGGTCGGTTGGTTTGAGCCCGGTGAGACTAGGTTTCTAGGGACAGATTTGGTCCAGGACGCCTTAGAGAAAGTAAAGATGATTCAGGATAGTCTTCGCACTGCTCAGTCGCGTCATAAGAGTTATGCGGACCGGAAGGTCCGAGATGTGTCTTATATGGAGGGTGAGAAGGTTTCGCCCATGAAGGGTGTTATGAGGTTTCGGAAGAAAGGGAAGCTGAGTCCGCGGTTCATCGGACCTTTTGAAGTGCTTAGGAGGATTGGAGAGGTAGCATACAAGCTTGCTTTTCCACCCAGCTTATCGACTGTGCACCCGGTGTTTCATGTGTCTATGCTCCGGAAGTATGTTGGGGACCCGTCTCATGTCTTGGACTTCAGCACAGTTTAGTTGGATGATAATTTGACATATGATGTGGAGCCAGTGGCTATTTTAGGTCGTCAGGTTCAGAAATTGAGATAAAACAATATAGCTTCGGTGAAGGTACAGTGAAGAGGTCGGTCCTTGGAGGAGGCTACTTGGGAGACCGAGCAGGAGATGCGGAGCAAATATCCTCACATGTTTGAGGCTTCAGGTATTATTCTTGACCCGCTCGAGGACGAGCGTTGTTTTAGTTGGGGAGGATGTGACGACCCGACCTGTCGTCTCATGTGTTTCCGCCCTGTTCTCCCCATTTATTTCTTCCTCATGTTTCATTATATGTGTTTGGTGAGTTTGAGTTGATTCGGATTGGATTTGATAGGAAATGGGGCAATTAGTCTCTTTAAGGAAAGGTTGGTTTGGAAAAGTCAACCGGAAAGTGGACTGGTGAGTTAGAGGGCTCGGAATTGATTTCTGATGATTCGGTTAGTTCCGGGGGATGATTTGAGGCTTAGGAGCGTGATCGGAAGTAATTTTGGAGGTTCGATGAAGAAGTTAGCCTGTTTTGGCGAAGTTAGCATTTTGGCGATGTCGGTTTTGTAGGTGAGATTTTGATTCGAGGGACGGAATGGAATTCCGAGAGTTGTGGTAGCTCCGTTAGGTGATTTGGGATGTGCGCGCAAAATTTCAATTGATTCAGAGGTGTTTAAGTCGGGTTTCTCATCGAATGTGAGTTTCGGAAGTTTTGGTTGAACTTAGGCTTGAATCCGTCATGAATTGGTGATTTTTTGTGTTGTTGGATGTGTTTTTATGATTGGAACGAGTTCGTATGATGTTTTAGGATGGGTTGGCACTTTTGGTTGAGGTCCCGGGGGCCTCGGGGTATTTTCAGGTGGTCATTCGGATCAATCTTGGCCTTTGGGAGTTGCAGAAAATAGCTGAAGTGCTGCAGAGATTTTTGCTCTATGCGATCGCATAGGAGGTTCTGTTAGGGGTTCTGATTTTTGCTCTATGCGATCGCGTAAGAGGGTATGTGATCGCATAGGCTGGGAAAAATGTTCAGTGCGATCGCGTTCTTGGTGTTGCGATCGCGTAGTGTAATTGGACCTGGGGTCCTTGGCAGCGTTTTTGTTCTATGCGAACGCGAATCTTGGAGTGGGATCGCATAGGTGTGGAAGGTTGTGCTCTGCAATCACAGGGGAAGTCATGCGATCGCATAAGCGGAATTTTGGAGGCTGGATTTTTGTGATATGCGATCGCATAGGGTCATTTTACACCTGGGCAGAATGTTTTAAGGTCATTTCATCCGCGAACCAAGTTTATTTTCCACCATTGTTAAGCGACCTTGGAAGCTTTTGACGAGATTTTAAGAGGGTTTTGACTGGGAATCGATTGGAGGTTAGTCTTTGCCCTAGAAACATATTCTAATTGTGATTTCAACACCTAAATTCATGGAATTTGATTAAAAGGGGAAGAACTAGGGCTTGGGTTTTTGAATGAGAAATTGGGATTTGAGGGAGAATTTGAACTCCGATTTTGGTAAATTTTACATGTATAGACTTGTGGCGAGATAAGGAACATTTTGATGTAAAAATTTCTGACTTTCGAGAAGTGGGTTTGGGGCTCGGATTTTGCAAATTTTGTGATTTTCGATATTTTTCGAGTCTTTTCGATTGGGTTATATTCCCTTAGCCTATTGTAATGTATTAGTTGTGGTTTTGGCCAGATTCGACGCGCGAGGAGGTCGATTCGAGAGGAAAGGGCATTGTGAGCTAGCCTTTGACTGGCTAGAGGTAAGTAATAGATGTAAATGTTGTTCTGAGGGTTTGAAACCCTGGAATTTCACATCATAACGCTATATTGAGGCGTGACACGCATTCTATGACGAGTGTGGGGTCGTTGGCTATTGGGGATCGAGACTTGGTCTATCCCGAGTGATATTTCTACCATATTGGTGATTGAGACACATACTTTATTGATGTTAATTGGGCTTAATGCCATGTTTGGGGCCTTGTACCAACCTGTAAAATCCTTCGGGGATTGATATTACTATTTTAGCATGTTTTGCATATCGTTTGGTCTCAGTCCAAGGTTTTTAAATACCGTTTTGCAAACTCAGCCATATTTCTAAGTTTTGAAAACTCAATTGATATTTTAAATGATATTTCGGGTTGGGAACTACTGTTTTACAAAGGCTCAAGGGGTTTATATTGATTTATGGACTGAGCATGGATCGGGCTGCGCGCCGCAGCAGTGATTTTAAAAATAGTGGTAACAGTGACACTGTATGATGTGACTTGAAACAGTGTTAACAGTGACACTGTATGATGTGACTTGAAGCAGTGGTAACAATGACACTGTATGATGTAAAATGGTCAGGTAACAATGACTGACCAGGTATTATTGATGCCACGAGATGGCTTGTTTTTGCGCTTGGGCTGTAGGAGCCCCTCCGGAGTATGTACACACCCCCAGTGAGCACTGATGACGATTTATATATATAGAGAGAGAGATGGTTAGGGCTGCACGCCGCAGTGGGTACTGGAATGTACCATCATATGCATTGCATTACATTCATGCATTTGTCTCGTTTACTGTTGTTCTGTTGTTAATTTTACCTTATTACTGTATCATTGGGTTTTAGTTTACTTTGTGTATTTCACTGATTTCTTACTTTCAGTCTGTATTTATATTTATTAGTCACTGGGTCGGAGTACTCACTTTACTCCCTGCACCTTGCATGTAAATCCAGGTTCATCCCAGGTTGAGTAGATCTGGTCTGGTTGAGCAGAGACATTTCGGGGAGTTTCGAGGTAGCTGCACGGTGTTCGCAGCCTTGGATTCTTCCCTTCTATCCTTATTTCGTTTGTTTCCGCAATTCTACTTTTAGACAGACAGTGTAGTAAGAAGGAACTATGTATTTAGAGGCTCAGATTCGTGACACCGGGTCCTAATTGGACTATGTTCCGTGTTATGGGTTACTTTTCGCACCATTTCTCAGTATTTCAATACTTTTAATATAATGTGTTAGTATTTTTCCCTTGTGCTATTTATCTGAAACCTGCTTAAGATTTGGGAATTGTCGTAACAAGGTCGGGCTTGCCTAGTAGTGTTCTGGGCGCCATCATGACCGGGTTAGGGTCGTGACAATAACATAGACCGCTGACAAACCTACACGAAACTCTATCAGACTACCCGGTACAAAGAGGGAAGAACTCTCGACTACCCCCTGTTGGATTTTGTTATTAATAACAAAAGAGGTGTGAATGAGAAATGGTGGGAAAAGAAATGGAGGGAAGTAAAATTTTGAATTAATTCACTTTACTAATGCACTTTGTCCCTCATTGGTAGAAGAAAAGAAAATCTATGTGTATATATAGAGAAGCTCATCTTTTAGCTCTTAAAGAGCTAAGAAGAAGGCAAGCCTCACGCCGTTGTCATCGTTCGGCTTTGATTGATTAATTTTTGCTTTGTGTATATATAGAGAAACTCATATTTAGCTCTTAAAGAGCTAAGAAGAAGGCAAGTCTCGCGTCGTCGTCGCTCGCTCGGCTTCGGCTTCCGATTTGGATTTGGATTTGGTCAAAGGTTGATTGATTAATCTTTTTGGACAAAATTCTTTTCAAATATTTAATTAATTAATGAAAATTCAATCCGGAATAACCCATGACCCACGACCCGGTCCGGTCCGCTCCATTTTTTTTCCCGAATTATTTTAAATCTGTTGCTATGGCTGTTCTGAAACAGTGTCAAACATGTTCCAACAGCTATGGGTTCTGAAAGGTTGCAAATCTTTTCAGAAAAAGTTGCAAATTAGCTATAAATATTCCTTCAAATCCCAGAATATTTACTTACGAAATTTTTTGATTATCTTCTGCTTCTTCTTCTGCACAAAAATTCCAGTGTGTTTTACAGTCTTCGAATGGTTCGCTGTTCATCGGCATTTTTGGTACCAACACTCTGGTGAGGTAAATCGTTCTATCGCGTTTTTGGTACCAACACTCTGGTGAATTAAATCGTTCTATCCTGGGAGGATACATTCCAGAACCTCGGGTACTTGAGGGGAATAATTTTCTTAAGAACACAATGTTTATTCAGTGGGCTCGATTTATTCCTATACTGTTTTTCAGAATTTATTTTGAGGTTCTAGTTCTACTAAATTTCTGTTTTTTTTTTTCCCAGAAAGTTTATGTTTTATTAATTTTACAGCAATACAGTTTTTGATAACATCGCCTAACCTACCACCCTAATGCTCGACCTCCACGTGTTCCTATCAATAGTCATGTCCTCGAAAATCTGAAGCAATACAGTTTTTGATAACACCCCCTAACCTACCACCCTAATGCTCGACCTCCACATGTTACTATCAAGAGTCATGCTCTTGGAAATCTGAAGTCGCGCCATGTCCTGCCTGATCACATCACGCCAATACTTCTTAGGCCGCCATCTGCCTCTTCTCGTACCTGCCAATGTCAACCGCTCACACCTCCTAACCGGTGCATCTAGGCTACTCCTCCGCACGTGTACGAACCATCTAAGCCGTGCTTCCCGTATCTTGTCGTCCACGGGAGCCACACCCATCCTCTCCCGAATATCTTGTTGGAGCATTAAGTAAATAAAGTTTCAGGGATAATTTTTTGTGGCGAATTCTTCTGTAGTACTATACGTTTAGCGACCTACATTGGCTACATGAAATAAGTTTTCTGCGATGACTCTCTATGGCGATTGAAGAGGTCGCCACAAAAGATAGTACTTGTCGCTATTTGGAGTGGCGACCCAGATTCGCTGCAAGAAATAAGTTTTATGTGACGACCCCTTCTGTCAGCCACCAAAAGGTAGTTTTGTATGCCTCCCTGCAAAGAAGCAACTTACCGCATTTGTTTACCTTTTTTTTGACAAACTTAATCACCACAAAAGTTAATAATAATATTGTAGCAGGGGTGAATACACTTTCACATTGGTCTGAGGCACGTATATGATACATTGAAAGAACACGAAGTATTGGCTGCAAAATTAAAAGACAGTAACGTCCTCAACTTCAATTTAATTTATTGACCGGATCACGTTTGTTTTATCCAATATCCAAGTATTAATTTTTTGTACCATGGGTACATTATTAACTAACCATGTTTATAGCCAAAGTAACAAAAATTATCATAATCATTTAAACATTAACTACTGTTCAACAATATGTGATATTTTTTTAGTTTTCCTTAATCATTCTTTTGAGAATTGTTTGTTTATTTTGTACATTTAGTTGATTTATAATTAAATTTCCATAGAAGTGTAAGTAATATTCGATATAGCTTTTACAGTGTTGTATGCTTAATTATGAAGTAAACATGAGGCTAGATTATGTATTGTATCTCCTTTTCAGTACAACTAGTACAACCAAAGAAAGGAGAGAACCACAAAAGTTTATGTTGTGTCCAAAATTGATCAAATATTCAAATTTAGCAAACCTTGACTGGCCTACTGTTAGACCTCCGCCAATTGAGCGCGAATTGACAACAAGAGTGTTGTCATGAGGCAGCAAGAGTGTTGCAAAATGGGTGCACGAGTAGCACCAAAGTCAAAAGGGAAAATGGGCAAGCGATGGCTAAAGCTTTGAACGGATGCGAGGCAGCTTGGCAAGGGCTTGACAATGAGTTGCGGGCTAAGGGTGACACTTGATTGTGGCAAAGGCATCAAGGCATGAGGCAGTGATGCCAAGACAAGGCAAAAACGGATGGGCAAACGCAAGCAAATGTGCAACGGGAAGGCAGTGTGCGGGCAGATTTGGCATGGGTTCGAGTTGCGGCAAACGGGCCAAGTTCGTGGGTAATGGCAAGGCAAATTAAGGCACAATGCAGCTGGAATACAATGACGTTGGAGCTGGTCCAAGCCAAAGCACGAAATTTGGCAGCAACATTGGAATTGACCAAGTCAATGGCGGTTACCGGCACATGATGTGCACATGGGCAGCAGTTGAGTTTGTCTAAAAAGCTGGCAGGTGTTAGCTACGTTTTTGGGGCCATGATCCCACTATTTTATAGCATGATTCACATGATCCTAGTAGTTGGGGGTGTCAACTACACTAAAGTAAAGTAGTGGGCTGAGTAGGCAAGTGTTGTGGCCTAAAATGGGGCAACTATTGTGTAATGGGGCTGTTCCATGTTCTATAAATGGACAGCACCCTTTCCTTTTGTGGATAAGGAGAAAAACGTGTGAGAGCACACTAATAGAGTGAAAAACGTGTGTGGAGTGCATGTTTCTGATTTAGGAAGAGTCCTAAGTCTTGTTTTCAAGAGTGAAAACACTAAAGCTAAGAGTAGTCTTGTGAGGGTCAAGAGTGATCTTCATTTTTGTACACGGATGTACTTCGGAGTTTGAGTTTTTTTGTATGCTCGAGTTAAATGCAAAGTTGGGAAAAGAGTTTCCTGTAAACTTGTGTCTTTCGTTCATATTTAAATTCTGTCCCTTCACTGTATTTTTGTTGCCTAAGTTCATTATAAGCTTACTACGTTGAGACGCTGCCTAAATTAATTGAAGTCCAAAGTTGCTGAAATTTTGGCCGAGTATTGGAGCAGGCTGAAGTCAAGTTGGTGCTTGGCTGCCGCGCGGGCTGATTTTATGAGACATAAAACGAGCCCGTGACACCTACCATGGTTCCTCCACTACCCCAACATTTGCCATGGTTTCAGTAAAGAACCGGTCCAAACCAAATGGATCAGCTTCCTCGTCAAATTCCACACTTGCACCAGCCCTCTCATATGTTCCAGCAAATGCCTTGTCAGGCTTAAACCGATGCGTGTTGACGATTTGCTCATCAGCAACTCCATACATATCAGAATCGACATTGTCTTTCTTGGGTTTGTATAGAGTAGAAAGAGTAGGCTGAGCAGTAAATAAGCCTTTATCATATACATTGTAGGCATCATCATTGGCAAATCCAAATCCAGAATCCATCCCTTTTTCCTGGTTGAACAATCTTTGGTCATACATAACCTCTTCTCCTCTTGATTTTCTAGTAATAGAAGCCATCCCAAGAGCCACTTTTTCGCTAACATCACGGTCTCTATCTCTGCTCATCTTACTCTTTTTAGCATCTTTTGCCTCGAATCTCCTCTCCCGACGTCTCTCCTCACATATCTTCTTTCTCTTTAATCGTGCTTCTTCTGTTGCACTATCATAATCCACAGCACTAGTTCTGTCAGTTCTTGCCTTGCGAGCCAACTCTTGAAGTTGCATATCTTTTCTTTCCTTCTCTTTCATTATCATCTCTCTCTGAATCTTTTCCCGCATTGCAGCGGCTTGTCTGGCTTTCTCTTCTGCAACATATAGAGCCTCTGACATTTTTGCGAAATTATCATTGACCTTTACAGCCTCATTAACAGCAACAAGACGCTTATCAAGTGGGATTGTGTAACCTATAGGATTCTTCCAGTTTGATATACAAGGCGGAATCTGATATTGTATCCATCTCATTCAAATTGTTNATTGTAGTGAGGTGAAAAAGGCAAAAGAGTGTTTACTTCTTTTGAGGGTATAGTGGTCTTAGGAGTATTTTTACTCGTTACTACACATTGTAAATTTCCTCGCTATAGTGATATCAGTTGCTCTTCTTGACCGTGGTTTTTTCCCTTATTCAGAAGGGTTTCCACGTAAAATCTTGGTGTCATTATTGCTGCATTTCTATTCTTACTGATTTAACCATAACTTAGTGTTCTGCGTTTATCACTAATACCGTGAATACTATTTATTTCGGGGTTTATTCCCAACAAGTGGTATCAGAGCCAAGGTTCTGTCTGAGTATGCTCTGTGGTTGCAGCACAGTCTGAACTTCCACATCAGAAAAGAATTACTTTGGTCTCACAATAAATAGTATTTGTATTTGTGATAAACAATGGAAGCCAACACTAGTAGAATGGTTACTTTGAATGGCACAAATTATGCCATTTGGAAGGGCAAAATGGAAGATTTGCTCTATGTCAAGAATTTTCATCTACCTGTCTTCACCACTATAAAGCCTGATAATAAATCAGATGAAGAGTGGAGTTTGTTACACAGGCAGGTTTGCGGCTTTATTAGACAGTGGGTTGACGATAATGTTTTGAACCATATTTCTGGGGAGACACATGCTCGGACCCTATGGGAGCACCTTGAAAGTTTGTATGCTCGAAAAACTGGAAACAACAAGATGTTTCTGATAAAGCAGATGTTGGGTTTAAAATACCACGATGGTTCCGCGATGACAGATCATCTGAATAATTTTCAGGGGATCATGAACCAGTTATCTGCTATGGGCATTAAATTTGATGAAGAAATTCAAGGCTTGTTTCTACTTGGTTCCCTACCAGATTCTTGGGAAATTCTTAGAACTTCATTATCAAATTCTGCTCCGAATGGTGTGATCTCTATGGATCTTGCCAAGAGCAGCCTCTTAAATGAAGAGATGAGAAGAAAATCTCAAGGTTCCTCCTCATCAGATGTCTTGGTGACTGACTCTAGGGGGAGAAGCAAGAATCGGGGTTCTCAAAATAGAGAACATAATAGAAGAAAATCCAGAAGCAGACTTAAAGATATTGAGTGCTATCATTGCGGGAAGAAAGGGCACACAAAGAAGTTCTGCCGGATTTTGAAAAAGGAGAATAGAGACAAGGAGGAACAAAAAGAAGATGGCAATCGTGTGGCCACCGTCACTACAGAAGATCTTGTTACTGTCCTTGATGCAGATCTGATAAATATTGCTTGTGATGAGTCAAGCTGGGTTGTGGACAGTGGTGCCGCATCTCATGTGACATCAAAGAAGGAATTTTTCTCATCCTATACTCCGGGTGACTTTGGAACTTTGAGTATGGGTAATGAGACGGTATCTAGGGTGGCTGGTGTTGGAACGATTTGTTTGGAAACTAGTATTGGAACTAAACTAGTTTTAAACAATGTAAAGCATGCACCTGATGTTCGTTTGCACTTGATCTCTGTTGGTGTTTTGGATGATGAAGGATATGTCAGTACCAATGGTGCTGGAAAGTGGAAGCTCACTAAGGGTTCCATGATTGTGGCTCGTGGGGAAAAGCGTCGTGGTCTATACTGGACTACGGCCTCTACTTGTGTTGATATGGTGAATGCCGTTGAAAGCAATAACTCTTCAACGTTATGGCATAAGAGGCTTAGCCATATTAGCGAGAAAGGACTAAATATTTTGGCCAAGAAGAAATTATTGTCAAATTTTGAAAGTGCAAAATTAGAAAAATGTGAGCACTGCTTGGCTGGAAAACAAAAAAGAGTTTCTTTCCAGTCTCATCCTCCTTCAAGAAAGACAGAGTTGCTTGAGTTGGTGCATTCGGATTTATGTGGTCCAATGAAGACAAGGACTTTGGGTGGTGCACTTTATTTTGCTACCTTTATTGATGATTGCTCAAGGAAACTTTGGGTCTACATCTTGAAGACTAAAGATCAAGTGTTGGGTGTCTTTAAGCAGTTTCAGGCATCAGTTGAAAGAGAAACTGGAAAGAAGCTGAAGTGTATTCGTACTGATAACGGTGGTGAATATTGTGGACCGTTTGACGAATACTGCAAGCAGCAGGGTATCAGACACCAGAAGACTCCTCCAAAGACTCCTCAGCTTAATGGTTTAGCAGAAAGGATGAACAGGACCTTGATGGAAAGAGTCAGATGTTTGCTTTCTGAAGCAAAGTTGCCGAATTCCTTTTGGGGTGAGGCTTTGTTGACCGCTGCACATGTTATTAATCTATCTCCTGCGGTTGCTTTGCAAAGTGATGTTCCAAATAGAGTTTGGTATGGAAAAGATGTTTCCTATGAACACTTGAAAGTGTTTGGTTGCAAAGCTTTTGTACATGTGCCTAAAGATGAGAGGTCAAAATTAACTGCCAAGACAAGGCAGTGCATCTTCATTGGTTATGGCCTTGATGAGTTTGGTTACAGGCTATATGATCCAATTGAGAAGAAGGTCGTGAGAAGCCGTGATGTTATCTTCGTGGAGGATCAAACCATTGAAGATATTAATAAAGTGGAGAAACTAAAACCTTCAAGTTCTGAAGGTTTAGTTAATCTTGATCAAGTTCCTCATACAAATGCAGATGACGTTGGTGGGCTCAATGATGATGGTGATGCTCAGAACCATATTCCAGATCAGCATATTAATGGTGGTGATGATAACAACGCTAATGTTGATGAGCCAGATGCTCCTACTCACGAAGCTGTGGAAGAGCTAGATATTCCACTCAGGAGGTCTTCTAGACCCCATACTCCTTCCTCCCGTTATTCACCCGCTGAGTATGTATTACTCACTGATGGGGGAGAACCTGAATATTATGTGGAGGCCATAGAAGATGAGCACAAGGATCGATGGATTGAAGCCATGCAAGATGAGATAAAATCTCTGCATGAGAACCATACTTATGAGTTGGTGAAATTGCCTAAAGGCATGAGAGCTTTGAAGAACAAGTGGGTGTTCAAAGTTAAAGCTGAAGAACATAGTTTGAAGCCCAGATACAAAGCTAGATTGGTTGTCAAGGGATTTAGTCAAAGGAAAGGTATTGACTTTGACGAAATATTTTCTCCTGTCGTGAAAATGTCCTCCATTCGGACAGTTCTTGGTTTGACTGCTAGTCTTGATTTGGAGATTGAGCAGATGGATGTGAAGACTGCCTTTCTTCACGGTGACTTAGAAGAGGAGATCTATATGGAACAACCTGAGGGCTTCAAGGTAAAAGGTAAAGAAAATCTTGTATGCAAACTTAAGAAGAGTCTATACGGATTGAAGCAAGCTCCCAGACAGTGGTATAAGAAGTTTGAGTCTGTTATGGGGGAGCAAGGCTACAAAAAGACTTCTTCAGATCACTGTGTGTTTGTACAAAGATTTTCTGATGATGACTTTATCATCCTCTTGCTATATGTGGATGATATGTTGATTGTGGGCAGAAATTCTTCCAAGATTGACGAGTTGAAGAAACAGTTGAATAAGTCTTTTGCAATGAAAGACTTGGGTCATGCTAAGCAGATTTTGGGCATGAGAATTACTCGTTCGATAAACGAAAGGAAGCTTTACTTGTCACATGAGAAGTACATATAACGTATACTGGAGCGCTTCAATATGAAAAGTGCTAAGTTGGTTCGCACACCCCTTCCTGGTCATCTGAAGTTGAGCAAGAAGATGTGTCCAACAACAACAGAGGAAAAAGAGAGAATGGCCAAGATCCCTTATTCCTCTGCCATCGGAAGTTTGATGTATGCAATGGTATGCACTCGACCAGATATTGCTCATGCAGTCGGTGTTGTTAGCAGATTTCTCGAAAATCCAGGAAAAGAGCATTGGGAAGCTGTAAAGTGGATACTCAGGTATCTAAGAGGAAACTCACATGAATGCTTATGTTTTGGAGGATCAAATCCAATTTTGAAGGGCTATACAGATTCGGATATGGCAGGTGACCTTGATAATAGAAAATCCACTACTGGATATTTGTTTACTTTTTCAGGGGGAGCTATATCATGGCAGTCGAAGTTGCAGAAGTGTGTCGCACTATCTACAACTGAAGCAGAGTATATTGCGGCTACTGAAGCTGGCAAAGAGATGATATGGCTCAAGAGATTTCTTCAAGAACTTGGATTGCGACAGATGGAGTATGGTGTCTATTGCGACAGTCAGAGCGCAATAGACCTAAGCAAAAACTCCATGTACAATGCAAGAACAAAGCATATAGATGTGAAATATCATTGGATTCGTGAGCAGGTGGAAAACGAATCTTTACAGGTCAAAAAGATTCACACGAGTGAAAATCCTGCTGATATGCTAACCAAAGTGGTACCAAGAGATAAGTTCGAGCTATGCAAAGAACTTGTCGGCATGCACTCGGACTAGAAGACATTGCTACCTTCTCAAGATGAATGAGACTGGAGGGGGAGATTGATATTGTATCCATCTCATTCAAATTGTTTGGTAGCCAATATTGTTGACTTGGTTTGGTAGCCAACCTTGTTGAGTTTGTCAAATATTGGTAGCCAATTTTATTGACTTGGTTTGGTTGGTAGCCAACCTTGTTGAAATTATAAAATGGGTGTAGAAATTGTCAAATATTGTAGGTGAGGTTTTGGCTATAAAATGAGAGCTTCAACTTTCATTTCTACTCACCAACAAAGAGAGTAAAGAGAGAGCAAGTCAACAATNAGGTGAAAAAGGCAAAAGAGTGTTTACTTCTTTTGAGGGTGTAGTGGTCTTAGGAGTATTTTTACTCGTTACTACGCATTGTAAATTTCCTCGTTATAGTGATATCAGTTGCTCTTCTTGGCCGTGGTTTTTTCCTTATTCAGAAGGGTTTCCACGTAAAATCTTGGTGTCACTATTGCTGCATTTCTATTCTTGCTGATTTAACCATAACTTAGTGTTCTGCGTTTATCACTAATACCGTGAATACTATTTATTTCGGGGTTTATTCCCAACAGAATCTTCCAATCCTGTTGATCTTTCACTGTAACAGGACGAGGAGGAGAATGTATAACGGGCACAGGTGGTGAACCAGTGGCGGCGCTAGGGATCTTCTTGTGCTTGAATTTGGGCGGCTCCACTGGATCCACGGCCATCTCCATCATCTTAATAATCCTCGATTGCTTGGAATTAGGTTTGTACTTAATAAACTTGAACTCTCGAGATTGGGATGGAACAATACTCAACCGCATATTTACGATCTTCTCAACTGCTTCCTTAGTTTCATGGATTATAATTTTCTGCTTCTCATATTTCAGATCCATCTCTAAAATTCCCATTGAGAAAAGAATGATGTTGGAATAAATTGCTTGATTATTCCTCAAGCATGTTACGGATTATATAATGTTTAACAGTAATTTTAATCCTATAAAGGAAAGAAAGGAAAGTCTTATTCCTATTTATAAGTGAAATTTCTAAATCTTTCCTAAATATATAAGGATTGGGCTCTTGGTGAGCCTAATTCCTAAATTGAAAAGGAAAAGGAAAGTGATATTGTATGAACATTCAAAAGGTTACTTATAATTTGCCTTTAATTGTGTAACCGATGGTTGTTACCTATTATACCGCATTGTATTGTTACTTTGAATATAATGTCTGTTTTGATTATTATTTAAATTTTAATGTATTGTCTTGTTAAATTCGTGGTTACATAACGATGAACGGTGTTACTTTATGTAACGATCGATTTGGTGTGGTCGCGTCATCCCCTCCCCTTATTTTGCCCTTTCTTATTATTAAATCATCTTATTTTTTCATATATTAATTTTACATCATAACTAACTTTTCATTTATAATTTTACAAGTTTATTCTTCATATTATTGGTGTATGACATCATTAAACGACGGTTAATAATATAATATATACAAACATTATATACATCAAACGATACAATACAATACAATACATAACAATTCGGAGTGGCAAACGGGCGAGTTGGATATGGTTCAGATCGAAAACGGGTAATGAAAAACGGATAAATTATCCGACAACCCATATTTAATACGGATAAAAAACGGATTAACCGACGGATAATATAGGTAACCATATTATCCATTACTTCTTGCATATAATCATTTTTGGGAGAATTCTTAGTCTCCCTAACTTGAGGGACCCTCAATTTGAGGCTTTTACAAATGTAAAAGTTATACTCATTGGTTATCTATTAGTTACCTATTGGTTTTGGTTATCCATTTTCTATATGAATAATATGATTTTTATCCATATTTGACCCGTTTTTAAAAAGTTCATTATCCAACTCATTTTTTTTTTTTTGAATAATAGGAGTGATTAACTATTTTCTTTTAACCACTTTTGCCACCTAATAACAACCATCCAAACATGCTGCAAGTGAAAATAACGATGGAGTAGTTTTACTATATAATCAACACACCCATAATATATAGGGTCAAGTCATAGAACTATAAAATTTTAATCTTAAGAAAACCCAGTCAAATAAATAAACCTACTATATCAAGGAATGTTATGCATGTAAATTTATGTATAGATTTAAAATTATATAGGGGAAAAATCAAAGATTTATAGTGTGCGAAAAATAATGGGACAAAATATTTAATGAAACAAATATGGAGTTCCAGAAATCATGTTAAGAAATACAAATTAAAGAAACAATGTTTTATGTAATTTTTCTTTTCAAACAAAATATAATTAGCGGCCTTTAAAAAGGCTACTAGTATTAGTACCCGTGCGATGCGCGGATAATTAAAAAGAACGATATACATCGTAAAATTTAATATGTTAGTATTAATACCATCTTTACAACCAAACATTAAAAATATTTTAAGACTCCAATAAAACTTTCATTTCATCTCCTAATAAATGTTCTATAAAAAATAATGATGCTATAAAATTTGCTTGATATGAATGTTCCACGAAAAATAATGATGCTATACAATTTGCTTGATATAAAGCATGTGCCTAAGGGAACATTATTGTAGCAAACGCTCCTGGACATATTGCAGTGCATTTCCCAAAAGTTTTCCTTTGTATTGAGGTTTATCGTTACAAAAGGCATGGGTAAAAATTCAAAAATTTCTGGTCCTTGGGCGACAATTTTTGAAGGAAATGAGAGACAACATATATTGTATTACTGATAAGAAAATGAAGAAGACGTGCTAGAATGATCCCCCGGAAGGAAACTTAATTGGCATCTAAAGTTGTTGCACACTTTCAAATATTTTGATTAAGTGTAGCATAAAATATATTCAATACATCAATAGCTTGGATTCCAGGAAGACGATAGATCTTATCACGCCAACATCAGAATATGAGCTTCATGCACTTGGACTGCAGATAACATAGCCACATGCCACTGTTCCATGTCACTACAGGTGATATCTTTTAGATGTCCTCAATGCATCTAGCTTATATTATGCTCTTTACAATAAATATCCAACTTTGCATTAAAGTAAAAAGTTACATACTACCTCAATATAGAAGTCTCCGGTCTCTGGTTCTTTGGCCATTGTTGTTGTCCACCTAGTAGCAGATGAGGATTGCCAGCATAATCCTTTAGTGTTCTCCATTTCTCACTAATGCAAGCTATAATACGACAGTATCACTTTTGTGGCAGATTAATCACAACAACAGGACAATAAGATACACAAATGTAGTAACCAATAATGACAGAGAGTAAATCATATATAAAATAATAAAAAATACTTAATTGGCTAAGATTCTAGGAGTGAGGCAACGGAGAAAATGCTAAAATGTCACCTCTGATGAACTGCCACATAACATAGTTATACCAAATTAAAAATATTAACTAAAAAAATGATACATAAAACCAAAGTCTTATAAAACAATAACAATACTCAATAATTAAATGATAAATTATTTAATAATAGCTCTTCCAATAGTTACATGAATTCGATCTCCCTAAAATAAAAAATTTGAAAAGAAAGTTAAGTTAGTAAGGTGCATAACTTGAAGAAAATACACCACAACTCGAAAAAATAACAACAGGTAAAAGAGTATGTACCTTTCATCTTGAATAATTAATTCAATTGAATTAGGATTTTCTGGTTTCTCGCGGTCTAGAACGTGCTATAATCTAACAACACACGAACCTTCAAATTCCAACTCATTTTGGACGTTGATATTTCACTGATATTTTTATAGTTTGGAGTCATACTTTACAGTAGTTTGTGTGTAAGCTAAATCCTAAGTAATATAAAGAAGCCAAACCTAAATAAAAGTTACTTAAATAAAGATTTCTAAGGAAAAAACTATTGTAGTAAATCAATTTTTAAGGCATCCGAAATCCTAATTTTTAAAAAAGGTATGTGTAAATCAATGTGTAAGAGCGAGTGTGCTCAAGAAATGATACAGATCTTCATTTTTTAGCTTTGGACTTTTTGAATTTTCAACCTTCGTTTATTTATTTATTTAACCACCAAGCTTTAATTTTTCTTGTCTTTTTTCTTTGTCCTCTTATTAATTTTTTAATATTATTTTCTTTAATATAATATAGATGTAAGATACAAAATATTTATTGAATTAATTCTTTCTAAAAAAAAAATATCTACCATAACTGAATTATACATAAAATTTAATTAAAGATACCAATAATAATATATATTGTTCACAAATAAGGTCAAATACAAAGCTTGTACTAAATAAAAATTAATGTGTAAGATACAAAATGAAATTAACGAAATTTTAATTAATTCTTTCTTAAAAAAGGATACTTACCATAACTGAATTATACACAAAATTTAATTAAAGATACTTATAGTAATATATATTGTTCACAAATTAGGTCAAATACAAAGTTTGTACAAAATAAAAATTATTATTTTAACTTAAAATTAATGTGTCAGATACAAAACGAAATTAACCAAATTTTAATTAATTATTTCTTAAAAAGGATACCTATCATAACTGAATTACACACAAAATTTAATTAAAGATACCTATTAGTAATGTATATGATACATATAGTAATATATATTGTTCGCAAATAAGGTCAGATACAAAGCTTGTACTAAATAAAAAAATTATTATTTCAACTTAAATAAATGTGTAAGATACAAAACGATATTAATAAAATTTTAATTAATTCTTTCTCAAAAAAAAAGATACTAATTAAATGGTTTTTGAAGTAAGGAGAGATAATGTCATTTACTTTGCTCCAAAATTCCATGCCCAACACGATCTTGAAATCATCCATAGGTGCTATGGTGAAATCGGTCTTACCAACAATAATAACGATCTAGTAAAATCCTACTAAGTAGGTTCTGGTGAAATCGGTCATACCACAAAATTTAATTAAAGATACCTATAATAATGTATATGATATTGTAGGCATATAAAGATTAAATCCATAAAATAATTTGGACTATATTTTAAATTCGAGATATATTGGTCCAAATAAATATTATGGGCTAATATATAATTGAATTAATTATATAAGTCTAATATGTATGGATTAAATAAATAAGTCTCAATCAATTGGGCTAGCCCATTTAATTGGGCTAAAGTAATGAGTCCACTTCATTAAGCCCAATATGACATCTTCCTAGAGGCCCAGTTTGGTGCCACATGTCAAATGACGTGGCACGCAAAGTCAAGCAGAAGAGCCAATAGGCCCATGCCACGTGTCAAAATGACAAGGCATGCTCAGTCACACTAAAAGGCCAATGAAATCGCGTCACGTGTGCAAGTGACATGTTCTGGCCAATCAAATGCGGCCATGTCACACTTCAATTTGATTGGTCGGAAAGAATTTGTTCTTATCATGACTCCTCCCTTCCACAACTATAAATAGGGGTCTTCATAATCCAGAAAAGGGATCAGAAGTTATAACAAGAAGCAAGAAAGAGCTCGTGGATCAAACGCTGCAAATTCCTCCACAAGTTTCAAGCTTCAAGCAATCAAGTTCAAGTTCAAGAAATCAAGTTCAAGCTCAAGAACGAAGAACGAATCAAGGTCAAGTTCAAGCAATCAAGCTCAAGCTCAAGCTCAAACTCAAGAATAAGATCATCATTTGTGGAAACAAATATAGATTCAAGATCAAGCTCAAAGGCCCTTGAATATATTTATTGAAAAGAAGAATCAGAGGATTCATAGAGATTGTAACATTCAAATATTCGAAATAAAATACTACGATTGTTGTGATATTTTCGGTCTTGATTTTATTTTCTTGACGCAAATTAATTATCTACAAATTCTGGCAAGGGGCTGCTAAAACTGGAGGCTTCATCATCATCCTGCTCAAGTAATAATGAGAGTTTTCTTTCCCCTCACTATTTTCTTGGGCCAATAGTGCTCCAACAGACCTTTCTTATGCTGCAATGTATAGTATCAATGGCTTTCCAGGTACAGGGGCTACTAAAACTGGAAGGTTCATCAAGTAGGATTTACTGCTCTCAAAGGCATTACTGCATGCTTGGTCCCATCTGAAAGGAACACCTTTCTTCATAAGGCGATTGAATGGTTGACACCTCCCAGCTAGGTTCGAGATGAACCTCCTAAGCTACACTAGCTTTTCTTGCAGACTTTTCAATTCATGGATATCTCGAGGCTCAGGCATTTTCAAAATGGCATCCACTTTGGCTTGATCAATTTCAAACCCTCGATGTCGGACAATGAAACCAAGGAACTTTCCAGAAGTAACTCCAAAGGCACATTTTAATGGATTCATCCTAAGTTGGTACCTCCGGAGCAATTCAAATACTATCCTCAAGTCTTTCATGTGGTCGCCTTTCTCTCTTGATTTCACCACCAAGTCGTCAACATAGCATTCGACATTCTTGTGTAGAAGATCGTCGAAAATATTTTGCATAGCCCTTTGGTAAGTAGCACCAGCATTCTTCACGCCAAAAGGCATTACCTTATATCAATAAATACCCGTTGGGGTACGCAATGCAGTAAGCTCTTCATCTTTTGGTGCCATGCGTATTTGGTTATAGCCCGACGAACCGTCCATAAATGACATTGCCTCGTACCCAGTAGTAGCATCGATCATCAGTTCTGGAATGGGAAGCGGAAATTCATCTTTGGGACATGCATTATTGAGGTCCCTGAAGTCAACGCATACTCGAATCTGGCCATTCTTCTTCCTTACATGGACAATACTTGAAACCCATGTTGGGTATTTAACTTCCCGAATAAATCCAGCTTCAATGAATTTGTTAACTTCAGTTCAATCTTGGGAACCAAGTCTGGCCTAAAGCTCCTTTGAGCTTGTTTAACAGGGCGAGCACCATTTTTGAGAGAATCGTAAACAGAGGATTTTGTACAGCACGGTGGCACCATCTATCCATGAGGAAGATATGTACATCATTTAACAGTAGACTAGTTCCATAGTATGGTCATTCACTCATGAATTCGAGCACCATTTTTTACTGCAAGTTGATGGACTGCTACTTTCGGGTCCAAGCCAGGCATCTCTTTGTAATTCCAAGCGAAGACATCCCTGTACTCTTTAAGTAACTCAATATAAGTGCTCTCTTCATCAGCTTCAAGTAAAACACTTAGGTAGGTAGGTCTTGGTTCTTCATCGATGCCAAGGTTAACTTCTTTTAAGGCATCAACTATCGTCTTTACTCTTTCTTCAAGTTCAGGCAGAGCATCTTTTGCATCTTCATCTTCATGAGTGTCCCCATCATCGAAGGATATGTGATAACACGGTGAAACATCCTTCAATTCCGTATTATCTGCCATTGAAAATGTAATGCCATTTTCGACTTGTACAGTAACATGATACGAAGAACCCACACTTTCTTCATCTTCATCACGTTCCTTAGTATAGACCACAGTATATGGCTTTACCTTCAGTACTTCTTTACACGAAACCACAAGTTTTATTTGTCGCCTCATTCTAGAAGGAACCAAACTTTGGAAATCCTTAGAGATCTCTTGGATTTTGGGTGAAGCGGGTGTTCTTATGCTTTGAAAATTTCTCCGGAACTTGTTCCCCTTCTTTAATGGACCCAATCTTTCAAACACGGAAGTCCTCGCAGGTGATCTTCGAAGTCGATCAAAGACAGAAGGCTTGATAGAAGCGGCTGATTCATCTTCTTCAGCGATATAATTATTGCTCGCCATTCTTATTGAAATGCGCACTGGTGACGGTTGCTTGTATCCCAAACCTTCACGCGGTTGCCTCGTTGCAGCTCCTGATGGGAGCTTCCCTAACTTTGATGGCTCGTTGGGATTGTATCCAGCGTTTGCAAATAGCTTGTAAGCGTTAGGGTCAAAACCTTCATCTTTTCGCTTTGTAGGGAGTTCCACATTCTGTAAATGATTTTGGGCTACAAACCATGCAAGCAACATTGAGGACGACTTTACTGCCTCAATTCGTTTGACCGAAAGAGTTAACTCCTTTGGCATGTTGGTTTGGATATTATATGATTCACCCTCGTCTTTCTTCCTTTTAGGGATATATTGGAGCGCGGGACTTGCTTTCTTTCCATAGGACACAATACCCCCTTTATAAGATTTATTCATGTTGGCAGGTACCTCCTTTGTAACAGTTTTGGCTTTACCAATAGTCACCTCAGCTCTTTTAGTTATGGGTTTGTCATTCTTGCTTTTCATACTATCATCATCTTTAAGCTCCTTCACAATACGGTTCTTCAAGTAGAACTTTGCATCGGCGAAGTGTGACTCAGCCTCGGTGAATGGCTCATCATCAGCAACTATCATCTTCTCGACTTCACCCTCGTAGTATTTTAAACATTGATGGTAGGTAGATGGAACAACTTTATTCTCATGTATCCAAGGCCTCCCGAGCAAAACATTGTATGAAGTCTTCGCGTCGATCACATGAAGCCATGCACTTGATTGCATATCTTCAATAGTGATTCCCAGCCCGATCGCGCCTATGGCTCTTTGCCCCACTTGGTTGAATCCTTGGATCATCGCACAACTTTCTGAGAGTTCGTTCATGGGAATACCAAGTTCTTTCACAGTGTTTATTAGCAAAATGTTCACTGAGGATCCTCCATCAACCAAAATCCGATTTACCCTTTCATCGCGCATATAGCCAACCAGGTACAATGGGCGGTTATTAGGAGTGTCATCTAGCAAAAGGTAGTCATTCATGAACGTGACCTTTTCCTCACAAACATTAAATTCTTGAGGAGTGGACTCGGTAGGCTTTTCCGAAGATGGTTCCAATGGTAGGTCATCAGTTTTTTCTTTCCCTTTGTAAGCGTGGCAACAAGAGGCATCAATGCCCTCACGGGAAATCTTCATGCGGAACCAACTTGGTAAAAACTCCTCCAAGGTCACTGGATTTCGTGGCTTTTGAGGGTGGTGCATCTCCACTTTTGCTTTCTTCAAATGCCTAATTGGATTCTTTTTCATTGGCCTTTTTACCATCATCTTCCTTGTTGGTTGTTCCACTGATTCTTTTCGTGGGCTCCTTTTGTGGTGCCTACGACGAGTCACCAACGTCCAACCTTCATCATCATCAGGTTGGTTGACTTCAGCTTCGTCACTCTCCAGTAATTCTTCATTTTTAGTTTCTTTAAAACCATATAATTCATCTGAACTGAATGAGCCAAACGTGATAGAGACTTGGTTTGCGCTTTCTTTCCCATCTTCAAGCACGATCTTCTTTTCGCAAGCCAAGTCCATGACTTTATCCTTGATGACAAAGCACTTCTCTAGAGGGTGGCTAACTAGTCGGTGATATTTGCAGTACTGAAGGTAAAGCCATATACTATGGTCTATACTAAGTAACGTGATGAAGACGAAGAAAGTGTGGGTTCTTCATATCATGTTACTGTACAAATCGAAAATGGCATTCCATCTTCTATGGAAGATAATGCGGAATTGGAGGATGTTTCACCGTGTTATCACATATCCTTCGATGATGGGTACCCTCATGAAGATGAAGATGCGAAAGATGCTCCGACTGAACTTGAAGAGGGAATAAAGACGACAGTTGTGCCTTAAAAGAAGTTAACCTTGGCACCGATAAAGAACCAAGACCTACCTACCTAAGTGCTTTACTTGAAGCTGATGAAGAGAGCACTTATATTGAGTTATTCAAAGAGTACAAGGATGTCTTCACATAGAGTTACAAAGAGATGCCTGGCTTGGACCCGAAAGTAGCAGTCCATCACCTTGCAGTCAAAAATGGTGCTCCCCCTGTTAAACAAGCTCTAAGGCGCTTTAGGCCAGACTTGGTTCCCCTGATTGAAACTGAAGTTAACAAACTCATTAAAGCTAGATTTATTCGGGAAGTTAAATACCCAACATGGGTTTCAAGTATTGTCCATGTAAGGAAGAAGAATGGCCAGATTCGAGTATGCGTTGGGACCTCAATAATGCATGTCCCAAAAATGAATTCCCGCTTCCCATTCTAGAACTGATGATCGATGCTACTACTAGGTACGAGGTAATGTCATTTATGGACGGTTCGACGGGCTATAACCAAATACGCATGGCACCAAAAGATGAAGAGCTTACTGCATTCCGTACCCCAAAGGGTATTTATTGCTACAAGGTAATGCCTTTTGGCTTGAAGAATGCTGGTTCTACTTACCAAAGGGCTATGCAAAATATTTTCGACGATCTTCTCCACAAGAATGTCAAATGCTATGTTGACGACTTGGTGGTGAAATCAAGAGAGAAGGGCGACTACATGAAAGACTTAAGGATGGTATTTGAATTTCTCCGGAGGTACCAACTTAGGATGAATCCATTGAAATGTGCCTTTGGAGTTACTTCTGGAAAGTTCCTTGATTTCATTGTCTGACATCGAGGGATCGAGATTGATCAAGCCAAAGTGGATGCCATTTTGAAAGTGCCTGAGCCTCGAGATATCCATGAATTGAAAAGTCTGCAAGGAAAGCTAGCTTACCTTAGGAGGTTCATCTCGAACCTAGCTGGGAGGTGTCAACCATTCAGTCACCTTATGAAGAAAGGTGTCACTTTCAGATGGGACCAAGCATGCAGTAATGCCTTTGAGAGCAGTAAATCCTACTTGATGAAGCCTCCAGTTTTAGAAGCCCATGTACCTGGAAAGCCATTGATACTATACATTGCGGCATAAGAAAGGTCTGTCGGAGCACTGTTGGCCCAAGAAAATAGTGAGTGGAAAGAAAACTCTCTTTACTACTTGAGCAGGATGATGACACCAAACGAGTTGAATTATTCGCCAATTGAGAAGTTGTGCTTGGCAATAGTCTTTTCAATTAAAAAGTTGAAGCACTACTTTCAGGCTCATGTTGTCCGTCTTGTTTCTAAAGCAAATCACATCAAGTTCGTGATGTCAAAACCTGTTCTTAGTGATCGACTAGCGGATGGTACCTCCAATTTCAACAATTTGAGATTTTATACATCCCTCAAAAGGCTGTAAAAGGACAAGCATTGGTAGACTTCTTGGCAGATCATCCGATACCTGATGACTGGGAGCTTACTGATGAACTACCTGATGAGGATGCAATGATCGTTGAAGTTCAACCTCCACGAAAGATGTACTTTGATGGTGCTGCACATCGGGGGGAGCCGGGGCTGGCGTAGTATTTGTCACCCCTCAAGGTGAAGTCTTGCCATACTCCTTCACCTTGACACAACTCTATTCCAACAATGTTGTTGAATATCAAGCATTAATACTTGGGCTTGAAATGGCCGTTGATATGAAGCAATTGCAATTGCAAGTCTTTGGTGATTCCCAGTTAGCGGTCAATCAGCTTTTGGGTAGTTACGAGGTCAAGAAGCCTGAACTATGCCCATATCATAACTACACAAAAAAGTTGATGGGGTGGCTCGATGACGTGACTATTCAGCATGTGCCAAGGAAAGAAAATAAGAATGATGATGCTTTAGCTGCTCTAGCATCATCATTAGCCCTGCCTGACCAAGCGCAAGTTACCGTATGCCAAAAATGGGTAGTACCACCCCCAAATGAGGCTGAAGGGTAAGAAAACGAACTCAAGCATCTTGTTGTTGTTTCTGAATTTGAGAAAGAAGAATGGCGACAACCTATTATCGACTACTTATGCTATGGGATACTTCCAGAAAATCCGAGGAGAAGGACTGAAATCCGTCATCGTGCACCTCGCTTCCTTTACTACAAGGATACTCTATACAGAAGGTCATTCGAGGGAGTACTTTTACGTTGCCTAGGAGAAGAAGAAGCTCTCCAAGCTTTGCAAGAGACGCATTCTGGGGTATGTAGGTTACACCAGTCTAGACCAAAGCTCCACTTTCATATAAAAAGGATGGGATATTATTGGCCAATGATGGCAAAAGATTGCTTGGACTACGCTCGAAGATGCAAGGCTTGTCAATTCCATGCGAATTTTATTCATCAACCTCCTGAAGTGTTTCACCCAACTGTCGCATCTTGGCCATTCGTCGCTTGGAGATTGGATGTTGTTGGACCACTGCCAAAGTCCTCTGGTGGGCACCTATACATCTTGGCTGCAACTGACTACTTCCTAAAATGGGATGAAGTTATTGCTCTTAAGGAAGTAAAGAAGGAAAATGTTGCAAGTTTCATCCGAGTAAACATTATTTATCGCTTTGGCATTCCTCATTACAAAATAACGGATAATGGAAAGCCATTCGATAATAGGTTGATGAACAAGATTTGTGATCTCTTTGGCTTCAAGCAACGTAACTCTTCGATGTACAATGTTGCTGCCAATGGTCTAGCTGAGGCATTCAACAAGACTCTATGCAACTTGTTAAAGAAAGTCGTCTCCAAATCCAAACGAGATTGGAATGACCTTATGGAAGAAGCTCTATGGGCATATAGGACGACTCACCGCACGCCAACATAGGAGACTCCTTATTCACTCGTTTATGGAGTCGAAGCCGTCTTTCCACTTGAGCGTCAAATACCTTCGTTACGACTGGCTATTCAAGAAGGGATCACTAATGAAGAAAATGCTCGACTTCGATTAGCAGAGTTGGAAGCTATTGATGAAAAGAGATTGGAAGCTCAACAGAGTCTTGAATGTTATCAAGCTCGATTATCTCGCGCCTTTAATAAAAGAGCTCGCCTGAGATCCTTTCAAGTAGGAGATCAAGTCCTTGTCGTACGAAGACCCATAATTACTTCTCAAAAACCTGTAGGGAAGTTCACTTCAAAATGGGATGGGCCATATGTCGTACAAGAAGCTTACTCAAGTGGGGCTTACAAGCTGGTTGACGCAGATGGTATGAGAATCGATCCTATCAATGGCAAGTTTTTGAAGAAGTATTATCCTTGAAGTTGAAATGCTCCTCGACGTATGAGCCTAAACTGCAAGTCATGATGCTCCTCAATGTACGATCCAAAACTGCAAGTCATGACGCTCCTCGACATACGAGCCTAAACTGCAAATCATGATGCTCCTCGACGTATGAGCCAAAACTGCAAGTCATGATGTTCCTTAATGCACGAGCCTAAACTGCATGTTGCTATACTCCTGGACCGCATGAGTCTAAACTGTGTACGACCCTACAAAAAAAAAAGAGTCCGCTAGGTCAAAAATCTCGAAAGAGGCGGCCTAGGCAAAAGTTAGGATGCAAAAAAAAAAAGAGTCCGCTAGGTTAAAAATCTTGAAAGAGACGGACTAGGGAAAAGTTAGGACGCAAAAAAAGAGTCTGCTAGGTTGAAAATCTCGAAAGAGACAGCCTAGGAAAAAGTTCGGACGTAAAAAAAAAATCTACCAATTCTGAACTACGGTATGACTTGATCCTCTTCACTGAGGTACGTAGGCAGCTTAGAGTTCCATCCTAAGTTCAGTCACATAAGTTCAAAAGATACATATTGCCCTAATTGTTGTCCGAGTGGAGTATGGAGGAATGTAAAATCAAGCTGAAACACCATCCTCTTGTTGAACTTTGATCTCATTTGATTTAAAGGGAGCAACCCTCCATGGTAAAGTGATATCTTCAATGGGCCGATTTTAAGAGGATGTCAAATATTTGAATTGAAGTATAGGGATTCTTTGTGCCTTCAGGTTTGCCAAACCTTCAAGTTTGTTGGTCTCCAAATCCACCCTATGCCTTAAAAAGAAAAAGGAGATGTCTGTGTCGGACTTCTTTTAACGATTTTCGTTGCGAACTTTTAAAGGTGTTCGTCTCGAACTTTTAAAGGCATCCGAATTTTTAACGGTTTTCGTTGCGAACTTTTAAAGGTGTTCGTCTCAAACTTTTAAAGGGATCCGAGTTTCTAACGGTTTTCGTTGCAAACTTTTAAAGGTGTTCGTCTCGAACTTTTAAAGGCATCCGAGTTTAAAATTGTTGCGAACTTTTAAAGGTGTTCGTCTCGAACTTTTAAAGGCATCCAAATTTTTAACGGTTTTCGTTGCGAACTTTTAAAGGTGTTCGACTCGAACTTTTAAAAGCATCCAAATTTTTTAAAGGTTTACGTGGCGAACTTTTAATGGTGTTCGACTCGAACTTTTAAAGGCATCCGAATTTTTAAAGGTTTTCGTGGCGAACTTTTAAAGGTGTTCGTCTCGAACTTTTAAAGGTGTTTGTCTCGAACTTTTAAAGGCATCCGAATTTTAACGGTTTTCACTGTGAACTTTTAAAGGTGTTTGTCTCGAACTTTTAAAGGCATCCGAATTTTAAAGGTATTCGTTGCGAACTTTTAAAGATCTTCACTGAGAGCTTTTAAAGGTCTTCACCTGAACTTTTAAAGGTCTTGACTACGAGCTTTTAAGGATCTCTGCACGGACTTTTATGGGTCTTTGCTGCAAATTTTATAGCTATCCACCGCGAGCTTTTAAAGGTCTTCACCGCGAGCTTTTAAAGGTCTTCACCACAAACTTTTAAAGGTCTTCATCGTGAACGTTTAAAGGTCTTCACCGCGAACTTTTAAAGGTCTTGACCATGAGCTTTTAAGGACCTTCGCACGAACTTTTATGGGTCTTCCCTGCAAATTTTAAAGATCTTCACTGCGAACTTTTAAAGGTCTTCACCGCGAACTTTTAAAGGTCTTCATTGCGAGCTTTTAAGGATCTTTGCACGAACTTTTAGGGGTCTTTGCCGCAAATTTTAAAGCTATCCACCGCGAGTTTTTAAAGGTCTTGACCACGAGCTTTTAAGGATCTTCGCACGAACTTTTATGAGTCTTCCCCGCAAATTTTAAAGATTTTTACCACGAACTTTTAAAATCCTTCGTCTCGAAATTTTAAAGTACTTCATAATTCGACGAAGTTACTCCTACAAAAAAAGAAGAAAAAAAATAACAAAAGAAGAAAGCACAAGAAAAGAAAAAGAAATTACCTTCGTATTAATGTTTCCGAGTCTACAAAATTAGACTCAAGTGCCTTGCGAAGACTGCGAACTAATTCTCAATAAACACGAGCACATAGGGTTTATATAGATGTCAAAGACGACTGCTGAAATGAGAATTGCCGATGTGGGATCGATGTTTAGGCGACTTCGACAATTAGTTTTCCACATGAACTGGGATGTGGTAATTTAATCGAATAATAATATTTTATGTTCTACAATCCAAGTAGAGGTCTAATTAAATAGTGGAAAGAAGATCGAATCTGATGAATCCACGTGCACTAAATTGCACAACCATTTGAGAAGCAACTCAAGACGTGATCTTGGACTTGGAAATTCTCATCTAAATAGTTCATACCAATCAAAGCCCACTTTATAGGGAACTTGCATAAGGAGCTCATCTGGCACTTGTGCAGGAAAATGCCAAAATATCATGAAATTCTATGAGTTGGATTTGAGATTATTTAATTAATCTTGAATGGCAAGTATACTATACCTATTGACAGTTATGATTCTCCCTTTCGGCCAAAGTCAAAATGGAACATTAGCAAACGAATACGGTGTTCATCGTGCCTGAATTTGGAACTTTAGTGTTTAAAGTTTTGGGGTTATCATTATTATTTTTTAGGAGGATGTGTTAAGCTTTATGTGAAAAGAAAGAGAAGGAAGGATGTTGCTTCACATTACTTCAATCCTAGTCTCAAAAGATTAATATTCGATAAGTCTTGAAGTATGGAGCATTTGTAGGCATATAAAATTTACATAAATTAAATTCATAAAATAATTTGGACTATATTTTAAATTCGAGATATATTGGTCCAAATAAATATAATGGGCTAATATATAATTAAATTAATTATATAAGTCCAATATGTATGGATTAAATAAATAAGTCTCAATTCATTGGACTAAAGTGATGAGTTCACTTCATTAAGCCTAATATGACATTTTCCTAGAGGCCCAGTTTGGTGCCACGTGGCACGCCAAGTCAAGCGGAAGAGCCAATAGGACCATGCCACGTGTCAAAATGACAAGGCATGCCCAGTCACACTAAAAGACCAATGAAATCGCGTCACGTGTGCAAGTGACATATTCTGGCCAATCAAATGAAGCCATGTCACACCTCAATTTGATTGGTCGGAAATAGTTTGTTCTTATCATGACTCCTCCCTTCCACAACTATAAATAGGGGTCTTCATAACCCAAAAAAGGGACTAGAAGTTATAACAAGAAGCAAGAAAGAGCTCGTGGATCAAACGCTGCAAATTCCTCCACAAGTTTCAAGTTTCAAGCAATCAAGTTCAAGTTCAAGAAATCAAGTTCAAGCTCAAGAAGAAGAACGAATCAAGTTCAAGTTCAAGCAATCAAGCTCAAGCTCAAGAACAAGATAATCTTTCGTGGAAAGAAATATAGATTCAAGATCAAGCTCAAAGGCCCTTGAATTTATTTATTGAAAAGTAGAATCAGAGGATTCATAGAGATTGTAACACTCAAATATTCGAAATAAAATACTACGATTATTGCGATATTATCAGTCTTAATTTTATTTTCTTGACGCAAATTTATTGTCTACAAATTCTGGCACGCCCAGTGGGACAATCTCTACCTCTCATCTCAACTTTTCAATCACCAAAGTTCAAGAACATTGAAATGGCTTCAAAGAAAATCAATTCCGTTTCAACTTCCACCAAGGCTGCTAACTCCAAGTTCTATGCTGATGTGGAAAGCATCCTCGATGTCACCTTTGGAAGCTTCGGACTAGTTACGAGGAGCAAATCAAGCTTTTTAGGACAACAAGCACCCCAAGTGTCGTCCGCATCAACCCCTGTTTTCGGATCTTCATCCTCAAAAGGAGCAAGATCTGCCACAAACGCATCT
>MU696733.1:0-27234 GCA_026770625.1 Nicotiana glauca | reverse complement strand
CCATTATATTCTCAAGTGGCGACTCTGAAAAATTTAAATAACTAATCCCATTCCGACTGTCCTTAAATTGGAAAAACCCCTTTCCCTTCTTTATTGTATCCCTTCCTGGGGTGTAGTAAAATAAGCGGGGCTTCCTGGTAAAGTAAGTAAAAAAGGAGGTGTGACACTTGGAACTGGTTCTTCTATCTGATTCACGTAGCTTCATGTTTGCACACTTGAATCACACACGAACTGCTTGCAAAATTGCATTGCTATTTTGCTCTCAATTCACGTTTAACTTCTGCTCATGTGTGTTACCTATAAAAGAAAAGAACACTGATATCTATGGAGTTAGTAAATAGAGATTGACTAGAATATTGATGCTACTCTTCCTTGGTGGAAGAGTTCTAGTTGATCTCATCCTCTAACTTTATCCTTCTCTTAAGTCGTGTTCTCTTTGTATAAGGAGTATTTCTCCTTATCAGATATGCAACCTTTTTTATCTTGATCAGGAGATATCACTTCTGGTAAATTAGATTTATTTCCTTCACGTGCATCTCACATGCTTGAGTTGACCATATCTGTGCCTCACTAGGATGGACCTGGTCCATGTTTGAGTTCCTTTGTCAGTCTTCGCTCGCGCCCTCGGGCGCCACACTAAACGTCAACACAAGTTGAAAAATATCGTACATATTTGCTCGTGCAATCGAAACACCAAAACAACATCTAAAATCATGAATAGGACACCAAAATGCATGGATTAACTCATGAAACTTAAAAACTTCTAAAAATACTTCCACGTGTCCGATTTCTATAAAATCAACTCGGAATGATGCCAAAATTTGCGTGCAGTCATAAACAATATTACAAACCTACTCCAACTTCTGGACCAGAATCCAAACTCAATATCAAACAGTGCACTCCCGATCAAACTTTTCAAAAAACTTTCAAATTTCTAACTTTCGAAAAATGACCTCAAAACGACCTACGAACCTCTAAATCAACATCCGGTGCACTCCTAAGTTCAGAATCACCATACCTAAATATTCCTATGTTCGGAATCCCAAACGAACGTCTATAACATACACTTCAACCTAAACTTATGAAATTCACCCAATATGCCAACTTTTTATATTGGAAGTTCCTGGGTCATTCGAAGCCCGATTCAAACATATACCCAAGTTCGAAATCATTATAAGAATCTATTGGAAGCATCAAATCCCGATTTCAAGGCCGTTTTGTCACGACCCTAGTTCACCCTCCGTGAACATGTCGTGATGGTACCTAGTCCCTACGACTAGGTAAGCCTAACAATGCGGAAAATAATATAACTTGCGGAAATATTTAATTAAACCAAGCAAAATTAGAAGGAAACGGTATATAAGTGCCACTTGGCATATACAACTCAAAAAAATAAATCGCGGAAGTCTAAAACCTCATCCCCAAAACTCGAAAACTCACGGGAACCACAGGCTAATAGAAATGTAATACGCTGCTCTAACTCCAGAATGTCTAAACAACTGAAAGAAAAGGATAGATCAACTACTAAAGCTGGAACAGAATAGAGACTCCTGGTCTACGAACGTGGCAGACATGCCTCAAAGTCTCCGCTAGATCTCTCCGCCTCGAGGATAGTGCGCCTGGGTGGAGGTACCTGAATCTGCAAATGAAAAACATGCGTAGAAGGGGCGTAAGTACACCACAGCGGTACTCAGTAAGTGCCAAGCCTAACCTCAGTTGGGTAGTGACGAGGAAGGCCAGGGCCCTACTGAGGTTAAACAATACAATATGAATTAACAATATGAAAACTGACAGTAATAATGAGTACAGTAGTGAGAATAGACAGGTTAAACAGGGCAATAACAACTACACAAAGAACAGAGTAAACACAAAATATGTACATCTCAATACTAATGGTAACAATGAGGATCTCCCAGGATACTGTCCTGTAGCCCTTTTCTCAACTGTCCAGTAGATCTTCCAGGATACCGTCCCGTAGTCCATCACATGTGTAAATCCGAAGGATCTCCCGGGATACCGTCCTGTAGTCCAACTATCAATATGCGGGGGGGAGATCTACCGGGAATCTAACCCGTAGTCCTAAAGTAAAAGTGCAGGGGGATCTACCGGGAATCAAACCCGTAGTCCCAAAGTAAACAAACAAGGAAGGAGCTACCGAAATCCCACATCCGTAGTCCCAATGTAAATGCACAACCATAACTAGAGGATACTCAGGAATGAAGTACAAAAGACAAGAAACAGGTAGTACTAGCCTAGCATGCTTCACGTAGTATAGTCAAGGCAACTTAAACAATTAGGCAAGTTGAATCAATTACACATGCTTTTCTAATCCAACACAGGTTATAATTGCAAGTAAAATAAGGAAAACTTGAAGGAAACTCAGTCTCAATATCTCAAGTAAAAATCGGGTTTTCAACAATTAGATCAAGTACGCGCTCATCACCTCACGTACAAGGCACTCAAATACCAAATATCAAATCCTAAGGGAAAAAGGTCCCCCACACAAGGTTAGACAAGCCACTTACCTCGAACCGGCTCAAAATCAACTAGAAACCACGCCTTTGCCACGAGTATCCGACTCCAAATGGCCCAAATCTATTCAATTCAATTACACATTGTAAATAATATCGCAAGCAACTGATTCTACTAATTAATTCAAAGCAAAGGCGCGAAATTAGGTAAAATGACCAAAATGCCCCTCTAGACAATGTCTCGGAATCGGATAATTTTATATTTTCAGAACCCTCGTACTCTCACGAGCCTAAAGATACAAAAATCTCCCAAATTGGAGGTGAAACACCCACTCAAAACCCAAAATTTCGGCCTAAGAAGTTTCTTACAATTTTTCAAAATTTATATCCTCAATTCGAATTTAAATGATGTATTTAACTACATGTTGATGAAATATAACTAGAAGGGATTAAAGAAACGTTACCCAATAATCTCCTCTTCAAAACCCTCTAAAAATCGCCCTCTCCCGAGCTCAATTTGATTTTTCTAACTTTTAAAAACTAACCCTCAAAATCTCTATTTCTGAACAGTGGTTTCCACTTCTGCGGACAAGGCCGCTTCTGCGGTTCCCAAGCCGCAGAAGCAAAAATACCAGAAGAGAAAAACTTCAGCTGCTGCAACACGTCTCCGATCTTCCCGTCAACCATCCGAAATCATCCCGAGACCCCAGGGACCTCAACCAAAAGCACCAATAACACCTAATACCCTATTCCAACTTGTTCCACGCCTTAAACCACCTAAAACAACGTCGGAAACTCGATTAATTCAAGGATTTGCGCCTAAGAACTTCAAATTTCATCAAAATACATTTTCGATCAAAAACCTAACCAAATTTTGCACACACGTCCCAAATAATATGACGGAGCTACTGCAACTTCCGGAATTCCAACCCGACCCTCCGATCAAAAACTCACTATCAGACTAGAAATTTCAAAAATTCAAACTTCGGCATTTCAAGCCTAAATGAGCTACAGGCTTCCAAAATACATTCTGAACACACTCCCGACCCCGAAATCACATAACGAAGCTTACGGAACCATCGGATTTCCATTCTGAGGTTGTCTTCACACTGTCCCAACTACGGACCACTTTTCAACACTTAAGCTCTCATTTAGGGACAAAGTTTCCCAAAACTCTCCGAAACCCAACACTGAACGTCCTAGCAAACCAAAATAGCATAAATGAACTTTGGGGAAGCAATTAATAGGGGATCGGGGCTTTAATTATTAAGATGACCGGCCGGGTAGTCACATCCTGCTACACTTAAACATTCGTTCGTCCTTGAACGAGCATAGAGAACATACCTGAAGTAGTGAAAAGATGAAGGTCACTACTGCGCATATCCTGCTCGGTCTCCCAGGTCGCCTCTTCCGCCGACTGACCCTGCCACTGAACCTTTACTGATGCAATGTTCTTTGACCTCAACTTTCTAATCTGCTTGTCTAATATAGCCACTAGCTCCTCAACATAGGATAGATCCTTGTCCAACTGGACTGAATTGAAATCCAACACGTGCGACAGGTCACCGTGATACCTCCGGAGCATCAAAACATGAAATACCAGATGAACTCCAGCCAAACTGGGAGGTAAGGCAAGCTCATAGGCAAACTCCCCAACTCGCCTTAAGATCTCAAAAGGGCCAATAAACCTCGGACTCAATTTCATTTCTTCCCAAACCTCATGGCACCTTTCATAGGTTAAACCCGAAGCAGAACCCCCTTACCAACCATATATGAAACATCACGAACCTTCCTTTCCGCGTAGCTCTTTTGTCTGGACTGGGCTGTACGAAGTCTATCCTTAATCACCTTAACCTTCTCCAATGCATCCTGAACCAACTCTATGCCCAATAGCCTGGCCTCACCCGGATCAACCCAACCCACCAGAGATCTACACCTCCTACCATATAAAGCCTCATACGGCGCCATCTAAATGCTGGACTGATAACTTTTGTTGTAAGAAAACTCCGCCAATGGCAAGAAATGATTCCAAGACCCTCCAAACTCAATCACACATGCACGGAGCATATCCTCAAGAATCTGAATAGTGCGCTCGGACTGTCCGTCTGTTTGGGGGTGAAATGATGTGCTCAACTCCACCCGAGTACATAACTCCTGCTGCACGGCTCTCCAGAACTGCGATGTAAACTGAGTACCTCTGTCCGAAATAATAGAAACTGGAATACCATGCAGACAGATAATCTCCCGGATATAAATCTCTGCCAACGACCGATGAATAAGTAGTACACATAGGAATGAAATGAGCGGACTTGGTCAGCCGATCCACAATAACCCAAATGGCATCAAACTTCTTCAAGGTCCGTGGGAGTCCAGAAACAAAATCCATGGTGATTGTAAGGCCCCGTAAAATTTTGTGCTTAAAACCTAGTAGCTCGTAGTGCCAAGATCCGAATATGTGTTAGTTAGCTTATGCGATATATCTAATTGTTATCCTCATTAACTAATTTTAGGGGTCAAAATTGTTCATGTGAATGTATTCTGGCGAAGTCTGTAGATATAAGAGGCCATTAAAGGCCGAGAGTATTGTGGAGATAAAATATTTTCTCTTGATTGCATAGCAGTTGGTTTTGATTTGAAAGGTACCTTCTAGGTGTTATGATTTAAAAATGTGCGGTTCATGCCCAGGTATCATCATGATAGAGTAGTATTTGTAATGCTGAGGTCCTTTTCATCGATGTATAATTATTGTGGTGTTTTATCGCATTGAGGAATCCACATGGAAATCGGAAGATGAAATCAAAGAAAAATATCCCCATCTGTTTGAAAAAGTCTAGTAGTGATCGTGCGAACTTTTATCTCTAAGCAAACTGATATTGTGTTCCATTTGGTGCAAACACACCCCATATCTCCCCTAAATGCTCTACTATTGTAATTCTTCAAGTTGTGCCGAAATTGTATGTGTTGTGATTATTTGAGTCATATGCAAACCCTTCTTGGTAAATGAAAAGTTTTGTAAGAACTCCTGTGATAAGTAATTGGCTTATGATAGTATAGGTTGGTAATGATTAATTTACGTGTGTATAGTGAATCGAAGAGGTTAAAGTATATGGGACTCATTGTAGTAATCAAACTACGTGCAAAGGTTCATCAAGTGATTGAATATGTGCAATTGTTGAGGTAATGAATTGTACGCCATTGTAGGGATAATAGGAATTGGGTAATGGTGTTTGAAAATATGTTTCGGGGGCTCTCTGACAGGTAGATATGTCCATAATACAAAGGAAACTCTGGCAAAATTTTTCTAAAAGTATGGGAGTTACTGAAAATTTTGAGAGCCTGCATATCATGTTTTTCAAACCAATTGATTTTCAAAAATCCTCATTCGAGGGCGAATGATTTTAAGTGGGGGGGATGTAAGGCCCCGTAAAATTTTGTGCTTAAAACCTAGTAGCTCGTGTGCCAAGATCCGAATATGTGTTAGGAATGTGTAAGATTCTTCGCCGCGGTTCGGATCCTTTTTACCGATTTTGCACTTAAAAATCAAGAATCAAAATTTTCCAGAAAATTTCCATTATGCGGTCGCAGATCAGGTATGCGAACTGCATTTCTGCCGCAGAGTTAACCAGTGAGTTAGTCGAAATTGATGTTTAAAATGCGGTCCATTATGCGATCGCATAATCCATATGCGGACCGCATAACCATCGCATAAATTCCTCAAGGAATTGCGAAGGTCAATTCTGCGGCGCATTATGCGACCGCAGAACAGAAATGCGAACCGCATTCCTGTGGCAGACCCAAGCAGAGAAGTAAGATTTTTGGAGCACTTCTGCGGTCCATTATGCAGACCGAATTTCCACTCTGCGATCGCAGAGTGCGACCGCAGACCCGACTCGGATCCAGATTTTCTAATTTTTCACCCCGATCTCTCCTTCAATAAAACGCCCCAACACTTCATTTTTACACATTTTCTGGGTAAAACTAGAGAGAAGGAAGAGAGGGTTCTTGAGAGAGAAAGTCTCATCCTCTTCAACTGATTTTCCAAAGTCATCCAAGCCCGGAAAATTCCAACTACTTATGTTCATCTCCACTCTTGCAGGTAGAATCCCCAACCCTTTTTCATTGATTTTAAACTTTTAAATAAAAGGGGGAATTCTCATGAACTTATCCTTGAAAATGGAAGTTTAAATACACATGCATGTTCTTTAAAACCTAAAATCTAGTAGGAGGGATTGGGTAGGAGTAAAGAAGTATGCAAAGAGGGGTTGATAACCTAAATGAGTTTGACTAACAATTGTGAACTTCAATTCTAAGTTATGTGTATTGATTCGTGTACTATATTGACGTTGCTAGATTATTTTGGTGAATTGGAAGTAGGAATTAGAAAGGAATCCAGCTTCAGGTATGTATGGCTAACCTTAACCTTTGTAAAATCGCCTTGTTTGGTGTTCAAATACTTGGTATGTGATGTCTCCATGAATTAGTTGTGAAGTTAAACTCTTGTGAATAGGATGTGTTTACTTGTGTGAACTATTTGTGAATTCATGTAAATATTGTGCCTTATGCGTTGTTGGTTAAGACATACGATATGATTGTGCAAGTAAATGGCAATAAACTAAGTTGTGATTGCGAATGTGTTATGGAGCAAGGACTGTGGAACATATGATAGAAAGGAATCGTAATTGGTGAAATTGAAATAACTGTGATAACATCCCTTATGGATAGTCGTGGAAAACTATTGTTGTGATATAAATGGTATATCGGGCTGTTGAAAAAGATGGAAATGGTATGGATAGTCACCTAAACCTTTTGTGAGTTGTGTTGCTGTTGTTATTGGGAATTATGGTTGTTGTTCTTAAAACTTGTTGTGGTTATCCTTGTGAATTATTATTGTTGTTTTTCTATGTGAATTGTTGTTGTGGTTGTGTTGTTTGTGAATTGTGACTTGTTCGGTAGGATCGGGTTGTGCGCTGCAATAAGAAGTAATAAGGTGTGGGTTGTGGTGATAAGGATGGCCGAGGTAATAAGGGTGGAAAGTGATCGATATCACTATTGGAATGAAATATGAGAACATTGTGAAATTGAAAATGTGGAAATGGTGATGGGGAAAGGAGAGTTTGTTAACTTGTTTGCCTTGATTGTCTTCCTTGTGTGTACTCAATTGTTGCTTCCTTCTATTGTTCAATACTTGTGTATGGCTTGAGGTTACTCAGGGTAAGGTTTGTTATACATACCAGTACAATTCAAATGTACTGACGTCCCTTTTGTCGGGGGCGCTACATTCGTGTTATGATTGTAGGTGGATCCGCAACAGGTACTCCAGCCCACCGATCGTAGCTCCCCCTTCATTTTCCATCAGCTTTTTGGTGAGCCCCACTCCTCTCGGGGCCCTACGTGACTTAGGCCGCGTGTGTCCGGAGTTTTATTTTGATTTTGTGTAAGGTATAGTTGGAGCCTTGTTACCGGCAAATACTGTATTATCCTGTTGTACTTGTAGAGGCTCCGTAGACAATAAATGTGGGTTGAAAACTTATGTAAATATGTATTCTATATATTGGGCGATGAAAGTTGTAAACCTCATTAAGTGATTATGTATGTTTTGCAAAAACGGTGTTTTAATTATAAATGGACATTTCCTTTGATTAACGAACAATGAAAATACGGGGTACGTGTGGGATAGGAAGGGCACCCAGGTCCGCTTGACTAGGGGATACCCGGTCGAGCGCCGGTCATGTCCCACGAGTTTGGGGCATGACAGTGATGCGCTCCCATTTCCATTCCGGAATCTCTATCTGCTGAAGCAACCCACCCGGGCGGTGGTGCTCATATTTCACCTGCTAGAAGTTGAGGCATCTAGAAACATAACCAACTATATCTTTCTTCATCCGCCTCCACCAATAGTGCTGACTCAAGTCCTGATACATCTTTGAGGCACCCGGATGGATGGAATACCGCGAACTATGGGCCTCTACTAGAATCAACTCTCGAAGCCCATCAACATTGGGCACACAAATCTGGCCCTGCATCCTCAATACCCCGTCATCTCCGATGGTCACATCTCTGGCATCTCCATGCTGAACCTTGTTCTTAAGGACAAGCAAATGAGGGTCTTCATATTGCTGCTCCCTGATACGATCAAATAAGGAAGATCGGGAAACCACACAAGCTAAAACCTGACTAGGCTCCAAAAGATCCAATCTCACAAACTGGCTGGCTAAGGCCTGAACATCCATCGCCATAGGCCTCTCTAAAGCTGGTAAATATGCCAAACTCTCCGCCCAGCAACTTAAGGCATCTGCCATCACATTAGCCTTGCCCGGTGATACAGGATAGTGATATCATAATCCTTCAGCAACTCTAACCACCTCTTCTGACGCATATTTAGATCATTTTACTTGAGTAAGTGATGCAAGCTCCGATGGTCAGTATAGATCTCACAAGGCACACCGCACAAATAATGACGCCAGATCTTCAAGGCATGAACAATAGAAGCTAGCTCAAGGTCATGGACAGGGTAATTCTTCTCATGTATCTTCAACTGTCTAGACGCGTAGGTAATCACCCTACCGTCCTGCATCAACATCGCTCTGAGGCTAACTCTCGAGGCATCACAATAGACAGTATAAGACCCCGAACTAGTAGGCAACATCAAAATTGGGGTTGTAGTTAAAGTTGTCTTGAGCTTCTGAAAGCTCGACTCACACTCCTCTATCCACTAAAATGGGGCACCCTTCTGGGTCAATCTAGTCATAGGGCCCGGAATCGATGAAAATATCTACACGAAGCAATGATAGTAGCCCGACAAACTAAGGAAACTACGAATCTTTGTAGCTGAGGATGGCCTGGACCGACTCTGTACGGCCTCTATCTTCATCGGATCCACCCGAATACCCTCACTCCAAATCACGTGGCCTAAGAATGCCACAGAACTCAACCAAAACTCACATTTTGAGAACTTCGCATATAACTCTTCTCCCTTAAGGTATGAAGCACGATCCTCAAATGCTGCTCATGATCTTCCCGACTCCAGGAATACACCAGAATATCATCAATAAAAACAATAACGAACGAGTCAAGATATGGTCTGAACATATTGTGCATCAAATGCATAAAAGTTGTTGGGGCATTGGTCAGCCCAAATGACATAACAAGGAACTCATAATGACATACCGAGTCCTGAAGGTAGTCTTCGAGATATCTAGCTATCCAATCTTCAACTAATGGTAACCCGAGCGCAAGTTAATCTTAGAAAACACTTATGCGCCCTGAAGCTGGTCAAACAGATCATTAGTACGAGGCAAGGGATAACGGTTCTTCAGGGTAACCTTGTTCAACTGGCGATAATCAATAGACATACGCATATAACCATCATTGTTCTTCACAGACAAGACAGGAGCACCCCACGGTGAAACACTGGGTTGAATAAAATGCTTACCAAGCAATTCCTCCAACTGATCCTTCAACTCAGGAGGAGCCATACGATACGGAGGAATGGAAATGGGCTGAGTGCCCGACAACATATCAGTGCCAAAATCAATGTCTCTATCGGGCGGCATACCCGGAAGGTCAGCTGGAAATACATCGTGATAATCCCGTACCACTAGAACTGAATCAACAGAAGGGGTATCAGCACTGACATCTCTCACATAAGCTAAATACGCGGCACACCCCTTCTTAACCATACGTTGAGCTTTAAGAAAAGAGATAACTCTACTGTGAGTATGTTCTAAAGTACCACTCCACTCAATACGCGGAATACCTGGCATAGCCAGCGTCACGATCTTGGCGTGACAATCAAGAATAGCAAAATAGGGCGACAACCAATCCATGCCCAAGATACTGTCAAAATCAACCATACCAAGTAATAATAAATCCACTCTAGTCTCAAAACCATGAATAGTAACCAAACATGATCGATAAACGCGGTCCACAAGAAGAGAATCCCCCACAGGAGTAGAAACATAAACGAAGGCACTCAAAGAATCCCGAGGCATACCCAAATACGGAGCAAAGTAAGAAGACACATAAGAATAAGTAGAGCTCGGATCGAATAGAACTGATGCCTCTCTATGACAAACCAGTAAATACCTGTAATGACAGTGTAAGGCCCCGTGAATAATTTTTGGTCTCAAAACTTAGTAACTCGTAGTGTTGACTCCGAATATGTGATTGGAATGGGTAGAATTATTCGCGGAGAGCTTTCTATTGGTAGTGATCTAAGCCTTTAAAAATCAAAAGAATCAATTTTTCCAGAAAATTGTCAAAATGCGATCCAGAATGCGGTCGCATATCAGCTATACGGACCGCACTCCTACCGCAGAGTGAAGCAGAGAGTTGGTCTAAGTTGATGTCAAAAATACGGTCCATTATGCGACCGCACAATCGATATGCGGACCGCATTCCTACCGCAGAGTGAAGCAGAGAGTTGGTCTAAGTTGACGTCAAAAATGCGATCCATTATGCGACTGCATAATCGATATGCGGACCGCATTCCTACCGCAGAGTGAAGCAGAGAGTTGGTCTAAGTTGATGTCAAAAATGCGGTCCATTATGCGATCGCATAATCGATATGCGGACCGCATTACTACCGCAAAGTGGTCTAGAGAGTTGGTCTAAATTGATGTCGAAAATACGGTCCAATATGCGGACCGCATTTCGATTCTGCGATTGCAGAATGCGACCGCAGATCTCACCCGGACTTCTATTTTCTAAAATTGAAAACCCGACCCCCTTTCTAATATAACGCCCTAACCCCTCATTTTAACCATTTTTCGGAACAAAATAAGAGAGAGGGAGGAGGGGTTCTTGAGAGAAGAGCTTATCTTCTTCAAAATTGTTCCTCAAATTACTCGGTCCGGAAAATTTTAAAGCAAGTGTCTTTATCTCCATTTCTACAGGTAAAATCCCTAACCCTTTTCCCTTGATTTCTAGATTTTAAGCTAAGGAAGGGAGTCTCGTGATTTGATTCTTGAAATAATGGGTGGAAACTCACATGCATGTCTTTCAAAATCAAAAATTTAGTAAGGGGAATTGGGTAGAAGTGAGGGGCTGTGCTCGATAACCTAAATAAGCTCGGATAGTAATTGTGAATTTCAAATTCTAAGGTGCATGTGTTAATTGTGAACTAGATTGACGTGGCTAGATTGCTTGGTGACTGATAATAGGAGTTTAAAAAGGGAATTCGACTCCAGGTATGTATGGCTAACCTTGACTTTGTAAAATCGCCTTAGTGGTGTTCAAATATTTGATATGTGGTATTAAATGAAGAACAAATGATGTAAAGAAATTGTAAGTGATGCGACTGAAATAATTGAGATAGTAACATCTATTGCTTATCGTGGGCAAGCATGGTTGTAATATGAAATACTTGTGAATTGTGGAATGTGACGGAAAAATTATGGATGGTTATGGAAACACTTGTAATTTATTATTGCTATTCNCTACATTCGTGTCATGATTGTAGGTGGATCTGCAGCAGGTATTCCAGCCCACCGATCGTAGCTCCCTCTTCGCCTTCCGTCAACTGTTTTGGTGAGCCCCATTCCTCTCGGGGCCCTACGTGGCTCAGGCCACTCATTTCTATAGTTTTATTTTGTTGTTGTGTAAGGTATAGTCGGAGCCTTGTTACCGGCAAGTACTGTATTATCCCGTTGTATCTTTAGAGGCTCCGTAGACAGTGGATATGGGTTAGAAGCTATGTATATTCATGTTTCTTTGTTGGACAACGAATTTGTAATTTCACTAATTATTATGTATGTATGATTTGAAAAAGGGTGATCTAAAATTTATTTATGTGGCTAATTCCTGGAATACCGAATAGGAAAATAAGGGGTGGCTCATGGGTTAGGAAAGGCACCCAGGTCCTCTTGACTGGGGATACCCGGTCGAGCGCCGGTCATGTCCCTCGAGTTTGGGGCGTGACAAACTTGGTCTCGAAGACAACAGCCTCGGTATGAGCAGGAATAGCATAATTGTGAGCACGTAATTTTTGCCCCATATGAACTACTCCCAAAGAAATCAAAACAAAAGTTGTGTGTTTTATTGTGTGTATTATTGTGAATTTTTCGTGATATTTTGGTAATTGTTTGCATTTGTCCGTGCATGTTTATTTTTTTAAATTAATATAAAATACAAAATATGTCAGATTTGTATCTAGGATTTAATTCTACAATTAGGAGTAATCAAGTTTGTTATACCAAAATGGAAAATCACAAAAAAATATGTACTTTGCATTTTTTTTAGCATTTAAGGTCTAGTTGTGTGATTTTATTTTAAATTGTTGCTTAATTATGTGTGATAGTTATTATTAAGAGTTAATTAGTATTTTAAGTTAATTTTTGATTTTTACAATTTAATGTAGGAATTTTGGTAATTAGGAATTAAAACAGAAAAATGAAAGAAAAAGAAGAAAAGAGAAAAAATCGGACTGGGTTGTCCAAATTTAACCAAATCCAGGCCCAAAAAAACATTTACCTCACCCGGTCCAGTCCAACCAGTCTTAGAAACCAAACCAAACGACGTCGTTTTGTCACATTTGACCTGAACCGTTGATCTCGTTACATCGAACGGTTCAGTCCATTTCCGGCCTCAGCGAAACGACGACGTTTCAAGTCGACTCATCCCAGCCATTCGATCCACATCAATCCAACGGCCCTAGTCCCATCTCCCAAACCCGTCTCTAAACCCGGTCCATTCCCATGCCCGGTCCGCCCCCTCACTTAATCAAACGGCGTCGTTCCTTACGAGGGAATTGATCCAGGCCATTGATCTCAATTGATCCAACGGCCTGGATTCATCCCACCCTTCCACATATATACTTCAAACGCTACCTCAGCCCCCTCAGGACCCCCCTTCTCACCTCTCTCGTCTCTAACCCTAGAGACTCCTGTATCCACCGCCTCACACCACCGTCCTCCGCCAGTCGGATCTCGCCTATGGCGGCGGACGGTGGCCAAACCTCCCCAAAATTACACCACTCCTGCACCATGACCTCCCCTTTCCAGCTTCCCTCAAATCCCATCCCATCTTTTCGAATAATCCAAAAACCTAACAGTTTCTTCACCGTGTCCGGCGACATCACCTCCAATGGCCACTAAGTTAACACCCTAGCCTCGTCTCCACCTCCTCATACCAAATACCCAAGCACCTTCCTTCGAATCATCCCAGGGCCTCTCGAATATCGAATTTAAGGCCAAGAACCCTAGCGCCGCCACAAGATTCCTTGGTGGCGGCGCCAACTCTGAACCATCTCACACTCACACCAGTCCACCCTCTGACCTCCATCATTCCTAAAGCACCATTAGTTTGGCTCGAATCGTGCTAGAACTGTTCGAATCCCAAATCGAACCAAAGAGCCCTAGAGAGCCAAAGGCTTAAATTTGTCTAGACTAAAAGAGTTTGGGTGTCTAACTGACCTTAGTCGAAGTGTTCTCAGTTGAGGACACTCGATTAAGGTCCGTTCGACCTCAAAAAATCCAAGTCCGAGTTGGTCCCAAGGTCATCTGTTTCTGATCTCTGAGGTATTTTTCCCCTTTCCCTTACGTTCTATTTTTTTGTAACTATTATGTGTTTAATTTTAGTTATAATCTAGTTTTGTTCATTACTTCTTCCTCTTCTTCTTCAGAGCTTTTATTTGGTCAATTGTTCTTCTGTTATTAATCGAGTATGTGGTAAACCATGAAAAATCAATTATGTCGTCGATTAGTTAAGTTCCTTATAAGTTCCCTGTTTTGTCAAAGCCACTGAATCACTTATTGGTCTGTTCTTATTCTGTTTGTTTGTGTTTAATTACTATGTGTAATCGATTGTTTAAATGTCGTTGTCTAGTTTGATTAAAATAAAGAAGAAGCATGATAATAGTTTTATTTTTGACTCATCCCAGTGTTTATCATTTTTGCTTCTTTTTTGTTCTGATTTATGTGATTGAGATGAATCTGTTGAATGTATCCAGTTGTCTCCTTGAACCAAACTGACTTGCTCACTTGAATGTCACCCCTGTTTTGCATATTGTCCACATGAACCTCATTCTCATATTCCTTCAGCTTGAATCATTTATGTGTTTGAATAGGATTGAGAATTGTTTATAGATGTATAATATTATAGTTAATGATCAAGTGTTAGCTGTAATTCATAGGGATTTAAATACAGATGTTTAAGGCTTAGGGCAGAACAGTAATTCTCAGGGGCTAAGGGGTAATTTTGGGATTTAACAGGGTCTAATTAATTTTAACTTAAGAGGTCTGTCAAGTTGGTTAATAAATACCCTTATTTTAATATTAATGGGGGACATAACATAATAGCATGGGAATTAATAAGAATACTCTAATGCCACATAACTCTTTATTAATACAATAGGGAACAAGCATGGGGAACCAATAACTTGCATCAAGAGAAGGCCTTAAGGCATGGGAATCAAATGGGTATGGGCAGAGCTTAAGGTCTGAGTATTCCAGACAGCGTTAGGGGCATGTTTTAGGCTATAAATAGGCTCACTTAAAGACTAAGAAAGGGCTAGAATTTTAAGATAAAAACTCCAGGGATATAGAGTTTAGAAATTTGGCTGACTCTTAACATAAGAGTGCAGTTTTAGAGAGTGAAAACAGGCTGTCCTTTATCCAGAGATCAGTAGTTTGAGAGTTTTTGAGAGTGTTCTGTTTTGAGTGTTAAACAACAGAAAATCAGAACCGTCCATTGCATCTTTTGCACTTCTGGTTCATCCTGTTCTGTTTGTGATTGCTGGCTTGTTTCTGGGATTTCATTGAGGTTTTTATTTGTGTTTACCTGAGTTTGCTGTTGGTTTTCAACTGGTGCGGTTCATCTGTTACTGTTCCATTGCTGTTGTGGTTGTTATTACTGGGTTGTTGCTGGTGTATTGCTGTTATTGCTGTGTTGTACTGCTGTGCTGACCTTCCTCTCTTCTTCTTCTACTTTCAATTCCAGGTACACATTTGTGTCTCTCATATCATTTGAAGTGAAATGAAGTGCTGGCAAACCTTGCCTGTTGAATTTCCTCTTTGTTTGTTTTAATTTGATGTCAAATAAAACTCCTAATCATGTGTTGGATTACTAAATTTATAACTGACTGCAAGTTTATCAATTCACTCTCTGGCATCTTATAGGCTTTTATACTAGGACTGGACTGTGTAATTTGGACTGCAGTAGCTCGATATGAACTGTTCTAGTTATAATTTGGTAGTAGAATGTTAATTAGCTTAGGAATCTCATGTTTGGTAATCAGTTGGATGGTTAAAGATGAAGTGGTAGTATTTGTTAGTCAATTCGATCCATGTATTATGTGTAAACCTGTCAAACTAAATAATAACTCGGGCTGAAAATCAGTCATTGGTTCTGAATCAAGTTATATCTTGCTTCTATGCTGTTTGGTTATAGGAGTAAGGTCATGAAATAGGAAACAATTTCACCTTTAATTGCGGTAGCTCATTTCGAAATGCATATGTTGTTTCAGTGTTAAACTAGTTGATAGATGAAACCAATTTGAAAGTAATCATCATGTTCAATGTTAATAAAATCAATGCTATTTTTATTTGTGATGCACTTTATTAGCACCTAAAAACTCAATAAAAACCAGTAAACAAGTATTGCTTCTTCCCGTTACAAGTCGTTGGGCTGTTTGTGGCAATATTTACAGACCCACATTAGACCTAATTCAGTTGATTCGTACAGTGGTTTACCCATGTGATTTTGGGCCTTGGCACTCAAGTGGACGGCCCATTTTCAAGTAGGATTATCCGGTTGTTCAATGGCCTCAAGGATTCGATACAGCTTGACAGACCTTATCCAGTTTGGGTTGGAGTCGAAGACCAGCTATTTGTTCATAGGCCAAATTATTTGGCTCATTGATTTGAGGCCTGATTTAAGATGGCAATATATAGTTTAACATAATATAATCCATCTCATTTATCAATTAAGATATTTCTTTCATCATTAGAGACAAGAGGTTGAGTAGAAAATCGTAGTCACTTTAGGATTGGCCTTTAATAAAAATGAGATGAGCCTCGCCAAACAAAAATACAAAATTGCGGGGCCCTCGAATAAATAGTATATTCAGTTGCTTAGAACTCGGGAGGGGCCGTTTAGCGAATTTAACGGCCTTCCCCAAAATAATAACGCGTTAGACTCTTTAGGCGCAATTTTAATGAAATTACTTTTCTAAATACGGGTGTGCATTTCATGCAACCCAAATCCAAATCCAAAAATGTTGAATAAGAATGTGTCAAGGATCCGGGTGCATTTCATGTGACGTGATCCGAAAACACGTTCTTAAACGACGTTCACTTTCGTAAAAAAATAATTAAAAGCGATAAATAATTCTAAAATTGCACTATAGGTTTAACATGTATAAAAATTAGATTTTAGCCAAATACAGCAGTTGAGCGACCATGCTAGAACCACGGAACTCGGGAGTGCCTAACCCCTTCTCCCGGGTTAACAGAATTCCTTACCCGGATTTCTGGTTCGCGACTGTTAAACAGAGCCAAACCCTTTCCTCGATTTAGGATTCCACCGGTGACTTGGGACACCATAAATCTCCCAAGTAGCGACTCTAAATCTCTTAAATAAACGAATCCCATTTCGATTGTCCTTCAATTGGAAAAACTCCCTTTACTACACCCTTCGCGGGGTGCGGTAGCGCCAAAAGAAGGTGTGACAGCTCTGGCGACTCTGCTGGGGACAATGACCCAGAACCACTGGTTCAGGGTTAGAAATTCGAGCTTGGTATATTTATTGTATTTGGCTTGTATATTATCTGATTTTGATATATGTTTGGGCCTAATATGTTAAGTGTTGCTTTTACCGCTTTGATATTTTGCGAACTGTATATAAATTGTGCTGAAACCCATCTCCTTTCTGAGTCTTCTAAATCATGAAGAAGGGTGCACTTCGTGTAACTTCTTTTCTGTATAGAGTCTACTCCAATTTTAGAACGAGGTTCGGATAAGTTGCTAAGCCGGTGAAGCTTCTGTATTCCCGGTACACTGCCTCCCCCTCGGCTCGAGTTGTCCGCTCGGGTAAGCCAGGTCTAGAACAATAAACCCAGGTTTTGAGATCTAGAATAACACAACTTCATGTCGGATCCCTAGTTGGAACGTTTATTTGCATCATGTGTATTTGACTTAGGGGACTCAACACAGGGGTTGGGTCCGTCTAGGACAGGTAGCCCGAAATGAAAAGACCATCCTGCTGCATCCAGTTTGTTTTATGCATTTGTTTGTTAAGATTTGCATGCAGACCGGCTTACGAAAATTGGGAATACTAGAAATTTGTGGAAAAGGCAGTGTAGAGATAGCTACTTATTTTTTCAGAAAAACCAATGCCCAAATAGTATCGAAACTCTACCGAATTTTTGGAAAGTGGAAAAAGAAAAGAAGTGGTGTTTTCGAAAAGTTAGGAGTCTTATTTTTTTTTTTTTAAAAGTTTATTTTTCTTCCCCCGAACTACGTCGGTTTGATTCTCACCGGATGTGAGATATGTAGGCAACCCTCATCGGGTCCAACTTCCCCTTTTCTGAAAAACTAGCCAGAAAATGTCAAAAATTTTATTTTAATTTGGCGATGCCGTGGTTGTCAAAAATAGCCAAATGTTCCCGAAAGGGACGCCGGAGGGCTGACTTTGCATAAACGGCCACTTTTGGATTTTTGACCAATTGGCCCTCACAGCCTTAAAGTCTTCATCCCCGAAGTGCTGAAAGGCCGTGTTCGGCAGATCGGATCTTTCTTTTAAGAAAATAGCCAAATCATTCTTTGAGTCAAATAAATTTTTACTGTTTGTTTAAATCACCTTAATCAATGTGCAGGATGAGCATAAGTGAAAACAAACCCTTCACCGTCTTTAGCGTGGTCCCTCTCCAGCTCCATATGTGGTGGAACGATTTGGAAAAAAGCAGTAAAGAAATAGTGGTCAGAATCTTGGGGGGTCTCACCAGTCTACTGAATGTCAGGGCAAGGCCGGATGTCATCGAGGCTTTAATACCATTTTGGGACGCGACCCGAAATGTGTTTCGCTTTGCGGATTTTGAGCTTACACCCACACTGGAGGAAGTAACAGGTTATGCGGGTATGAATGTGAATTTGAGAAATCAATATCTATTGTCACCAAGGCCGGTATCTCCACACCGCTTTCTGGATTTGTTAAATATCAGCCGGACTGTGCAAAATAGCAATTTATCAAAAGGATGATGCGCTCTTCAGCTCTTATATCAGCGTTATGGTAATTCGCGTGGTTTTGACGAGCCAAATTTGGGACTGACTCATGCTGGAAACAGAAGTAAATGGGAAGCAAGACGAACCTTGGCATTCATAACAGCATTCTTGGGAATCGTGGTCTGCCCACGGAAAGATAAGAAAATAGAGATCGGTCTTGTGGGGATGGTTGACGTCGCAATGAAAAGGGCTGACAGCACTATAGTTCCCTTGATCTTATCAGAAATATACCGAGCATTGACTATGTGTAAGGAAGGAGGAAGTTTTTTCCAAGGTTGCAATCTATTACTTCAGTTGTGGATGTAGGAGCATCTCTGTCATTGGGTGGGGTAAATGAACTATGGGCTGACTGGTTTAAACTGCATTGAAAAATTCGAGGAACGGGTAACGGGTGTCGCATTCCCCGAGAGTACTGAAGATTGGTTTGTACAACTGAGATCCCTGACGGCGGACCAAATTGAATGGGCATTCGGGTGGTTGCCCGCTACTGAAGCAGTATACATGTCGACAAAAGAGTGCTATGTTCCTTTGATGGGTGTCCGTAGTATCCAACCATACGCTCCCCCATCGGGTATTGCGTCAATTGGGAAGGTTTTAGGTTGTCCCTAATGATGAAGACTTGAGCAAATATGTCATCGAGCTAAGTCTGAAAGCCACGTTCCAGAAAGATACCATTCGCCAGTTGTGGCACGAATGTAGATTCCTTAAGCCCAAAACTATGGTACGAGATTTGGCCAAAGGCGAGGTAGACCCAAAGTATGATGCATGGTTCGGGAAAAGATTCCAGACTCATCAGAGGCCTGCTAAAAGGGCCCACGTCCAGCAATTCATGGATGACTCACAAGGAAAATAGGGTTGGTTGGCGAAAGAAGAAGGCTATCGGGTTAAAATTGGCAAGTTGAAACAACAGGTTCGGGACCTGAAATACGAAAATAGCTTGCAATTTGATGCTGATACAGGAGAAAAGAATAGGTTGACCCAAGAAAACAAGGCCCAGAAAGCCCAAATCTAACAAGTCAGAAGGGATGCCAACAACTAACAGAGAAATCAGACCGACAAGAGGATGATAGCTGAGTTGAGAAACCAGGTCATTGAGAGCCAAGAGGGTTTGGAAAAGGCAGAAGCTAGCATAGCAAGAATTCGAGCTAGATGGGCAAAAGGTACAGTAGCGCGAATAGAGCACCTGCGGCAAGTGAAAAGGGATTATGAAGGGAACATTGCTATATTAAGGGAAACAAACTCCGCTTTCAAAGAACGGGCCTTCAAACAAGCTCGAGATGCAAGAACTGATAGGAAGCGTTGCTATGATTTGATGGCGCGAATGGAAGAGCAAATGGATAAGTTCCAGGATCAAATCGCTGACAACGCTCAAGTGCTGGGATCAAAGCATCAATGAATAGAACAACTGTTTATGGAAAGGGATAGAATCAGGGGTAGAATCGAAGAGATCGGGCACTACGTCACCATGAGGTGCTGAACATGTGAGGAAATGCCCAGTGCTACCCTCTTTGCTTCGGTCATGGGCTATGTCCACTGGATCATGGAATAATTGAAAAGCTTGCAAAGGGGCCTTATATCAAAGCTCGCGGAAAGGCCGAACGATGCTCCGCGGGCACCAAAATTAGGAGCTTTAATGTATCCCTAGTCTGAGTCTGTATTTGCTATTTTTAAGAGTCTGTTGTCTGTCCGTGTGCTTCTCTTTTTCAAATCAAATTATGCTAGTAGTTCGGAGCCTGTATTTTGTTTTTCCTTTTCGAAGTGGGTAGTTTGTAATAGAATGTTTCGGCAATGAAATGAATTTTCCAAAAATTGATGTCTTTATTTTTTAACTTGTGGGCAGAACTACGCGAAAGTCTGATTCATGCGGGGACATGATACATAGGCAATTCCCATAAGATTCGACCACCACTAAAAGAAAAAGAGAAAAGGGAAAGTGAATAAAAGAAAAAAAAGAAAGAAAGAAAAGAGAGGAAAGAAGGCAAATAAAGGAAAGTTATTTTGAAATACTTAAAATAAGTCGGGATGATGTATGCGGTCAGAGCAAAAACATGTTAGAAATGATTAACTGCCTAAGAACATTGCATCCCAAAACGTGCAATTACTGTATTTGTTAAAACTCTAACGCTGACAAATTTGTTGTTTTTCCAATTTATCCAGTTAGTTTGTTAAAACGTACTGGCACCATACCATTATCAAACAATATCCAAAGGGCCCATACTGAAAAGCATGACTATTTCAGACCAAAGTGTTGAGGAGGAAAGAACGGAAAGTCAGCTCCTGAAGGAGGCAATGGAAAAAATGGAAAAAATGAGACTGGAGATGAACGAAATGCAGCTAGCCTTGGCTAGGGTACAAAAGGGCCCTGAACCACCCATTACTCCTACTCTCCCACCAGGACACACACCGGAATACCCTCCCCCTGGCCCTTCGACAAGCTTCCCCAGTCACCACTACTATCAGGGAAGAAATCCCTATGATCCCCAAGCTCCACCACCCAATTAGAACCCTTCCCCACCAAATGTTCCTGTTTTCATGGGACCCCCACCAGCCGCGCTACAGATCATCTAGTGAGCCGTTGTTTCAAGCTCACGATACCCAATATTACCCCCCTACACCCACATTCAAAGCACCCGAGCCACATGCCTATAATCCCCACTATGAGGTCCCGGCGGAGATTGAAAAGTCGGCTAAGAGCCCGGAGTAGGACGAAGTGCTACGGAAATTTAAAAGCCTGGAGCAATCCTTCAGAAATATGCACAGGTTAGGCAACCAGGTCAGCGAGGCCTATAAGGATCTATTCCCTTTCCCTGGCCGGAAGGGTTCAAGATGCCAAAGTTTGATCTATACGAAGGGCACGGTGATCCTATGGCACATCTGCGAGGGTTTTGCAGTAAGATGAGAGGAGCAGGTGGTAAAGATGAGCTGCTGATAGCTTACTTTGGCCAAAGTCTGAGTGGATCCGCACTGGAATGGTACACAAGACAGGATCCGAACAGGTGGTACACCTAGGACGTCCTAGCACAAGCATTCGTGGGTCACTTTCAGTACAACCTTGAGATCGTCCCTAACCGTCTCACATTGCTGAAGCTTGAAAAGAAGCCCGGAGAAAGCTTCCAAGAATTTGGGTTCTGGTGGAGANGTATGATCGAAGAGGGACTTAAGTCCAACAAAATCCTGAGTTATTCGGCAATTAAAGCCACTACTCAAGCCATTCAAAGCGGCACGGGAGGTGCGCTTGGGAAGAAGAAAAGAGAAGAGGTCGCAACAATAGAGGCAGGTAATTGGTTCAGATCGAGAGGTCATTCCCCTCACTACCCATCCAGACCCCATCACCCAAATTACCCACACACTCCAAATTACCCTCCATAACCCTACTATCCACCACAAGAACCACAGTTCTCCATCCATCAAGCCCAGACATATACCCAGCCTCCGACTCGCCTGCAATGGCGCGCACCAGCTCCCCAAAATACCTACCCACCTCCATAGAATACATATCCACCTCCACAGAATGCATATCCACCACCAAGGGCCTACGGGAATCTTGCAGGGACAGGTTTCCAGGGGAATCAGACTCTCAGAAATAAAAGGGTGCAAAGACAGAGAACATTCACTGAGTTAGGAGAAACCTATACTGCTTTGTTCCACAAATTAAGGTAGTTAGTCTTGTTGAGTCCTGTTGAGCCTAGATTGCCAAATCCCCTGCCCAAAAATATGGACCACTCGGTAAGCTGTGAATATTGCTTGGGGGCTCCCGGACATGATACCGAGAAGTGTTGGAGGTTGAAACATGCAGTGTAAGATCTTATCGACACCAATAAGATTGAGGTTCAGACACCAGAGGCACCCAACATGAATCAGAACCGATTGCCAGCACACCACGAAACCCATATGATATAGCTTGTACACGAAGGAGGGTAGCTAAAGAAACCCTCACAGACGGTGATGATGATCCGTGCTAGTCCAAAAGAAAAGTCAACCGGTGGGGAAGCGGAGGTATAGTTGGAGAAGGTGGATGTCAAGCCGGTGGTGGTATTGGGGAAGAGTTCGCTTGTTATTCCAAAGAATACAGAGCCGGTCAAAGTAACGGTGCAAGGGGTACCAAGCAAGCCGGCATGCTCAGGGACAGTTGTTATTAGGTCAGTAATGCAGATGCCGATAATCAGCGAGAAAGTCGTGCCATGGAGCTACAGCAAAGCGATGGTAATGTAAAGGGGAAGGAGGTTGTGGAAGAAATATATGAGGCCCAGGGATTAACTCGTTCGGGAAGTTGTTTTGCTCCCGTAGAGTTAAGAAGGTCCAACCCGGTGGTGATAAAGAAACCTGTGACAGAGAAAGAGGCGGAGGAGTTTTTAAAGAAAATGAAGGCCCAAGACTACTCCATTGTGGAGCAGTTAAGAAAAACTCCGGCACAGATTTCGTTGCTATCCTTGTTGATCCATTCCAGTGACCATTGCCAGGCTCTGATGAAAATCCTAACGAAGCTCATGTTCCGGATAAAATCTCTGTAAATCACTTGGAAAGGATAGTGCACAAAATCTTCGAGGTAAACCGGGTGACGTTTTCTGATGATGAACTGCCAGCAGAGGGTACAGGACACAATAAAGCCCTATACTTGATCGTGAAATGCGAAGACTCGGTGGTCACCCGAGTATTGATCGATAATGGGTCGAGCGCCAACATCTGTACTTTGACTACTCTGAACAAACTGAAGGTTGATCATGACCGAATTCACAGGAACAGCGTCTGCGTCCGAGGTTTTGATGGGGTTGGTACTGACACGGTAGGTGATATCATACTGGAATTGACCATTGGTCCAGTAGAATTAACCATGGAATTCCAAGTGGTAGACGTGGCAGTATCATACAATCTTCTATTGGGGCAACCTTGGATTCATGCCGCCAAAGCAGTGCCTTCCACATTGCACCAGATGGTGAAATTTGAGTGGGACAGGCAAGAGATAGTGGTGCACGGGGATGATGGTACAGGCACTGTGGGTGATGCCATTGTACCATTCATAGCGACCGCTGATGACAAAGGTCCCTGGGTTTACCAGATTTTTGATGCAGTCTCAGTTGACAAAATTTCTGAAGGCGAGGACCTTCCACTGCCCAGAATCGCAGCGGCCACCTTAATGATAGCCTCGAAAATGTTAAATAGCGGGTTTGTACCCAGCAAAGGTTTGGGGGTCGATTTGCAAGGTATTGTCCAACCAGTTTCTTTGCCCAAGAATTTGGATACTTTTGGATTGGGATACAAGCCTACAGCAGCAGACATAAGACGAGCTCGAAAGTTGAAGAAGAGAGGTTGGGTTCTTCCTAATCCGGTTCCGCGTCTCTGCAGATCCTTTGTCAGAGCGGGTAGCAGAAGGTTGTCGGTCTCGAAGGTTCTCGGACCACTGATTGGGTCAGATGGGGATTTGAATCAGAGTTTTGAAAGGCTGTTCGCCGACGTCAACGTGATAGAAGCTGGAGAAGGTTCCAGTAAGGCAGATATACAATTTGTGGGGCCTAGTGCCAATATCAACAATTGGACAGCTACTTCTCTTCCTACCCGGAGGGAGTCTTTGTAGTAGGCTTTGATTTTTCTTTCTTGTTTTCTGGATTATTTCAGGGTGTAATCCAATTTTTGTTTTATTTTGTATTCGATAAAAGTGTGAAACTCTTTTATCCCGCATTTTAATAAAGTAAAAGTTTTCTCTCCTTATTTTGTTTTAATTTTGTTTTCTTCTCTTCTCTTGCTGAACAGTTCTCTTTATACTAGTTCTAATGACATGACATGCACAACGGATCTTCAACCTAGTCTAAAAAATCAATCTGATTCTGAATCAATCGTACAAGAGGTCGATTATGATGATGAATCGGAATACGATGAGGATGAAGCCTTTAAAGAGATAAACAGAGAATTAAGCCAGTTCGGAGAGAAACCTAAGCCCAATTTGAATGACATGAAGCTGTCAATTTAGGCGATACAGACAATGTCAGGGAAACCAAAATCAGCATCCAAATTGAGCCGAACATCAGGGAGGAACTAATCAAAGCACTCATTGAATTCAAAGTTGTTTTTGCATGGTCGTATGATGACATGCCGGGCTTAAGCACCGATCTAGTGGTTCACAAATTGCCCACTGACCCGGCATGCCCTCCCGTCAAGCAGAAATTGAGAAAGTTCAAAATAGACATGAGTGTGAAAATTAAAAAAGAAGTAACCAAGCAGCTGCAAGCGAAGGTTATTCGGGTCACTCGATATCCTGATAGGTTGGCCAATGTGGTGCCAGTGCCGAAAAAAGATGGGAAGAACAGGGTATGTGTCGATTAATGCAATCTGAACAGGGCAAGCCCTAAGGATAACTTTCCATTACCCAACATCCATATTCTGATCGATAATTGTGTCGGACGTGAGATTGGGTCTTTTGTGGATTGCTATGCTGGGTATCATCAGATCCTGATGGATGAAGAAGATGCGGAAAAGACAGCTTTCATTACGCCATGGGGGACTTATTGCTACCGGGTAATGCCTTTTGGCTTGAAGAACATTGGGGCAACGTACATGAGAGCAATGACTACTGTGTTTCATGACATGATACACAAAGAGATTGAGGTGTACGTAGATGATGTGATCATAAAATCCAAGCGCCAGGAGGACCACATGGCAGACCTAAGGAAGTTCTTCCAAAGACTTCGAAGGTACGATATTAAGCTCAACCCGGCCAAATGTGCATTTGGTGTTCCATCTGGAAAACTGTTGGGATTCATTGTTAGTCGGCGGGGCATTGAGCTAGACCCGTCAAAGATCAAATCCATCCAAGAATTGCCACCGCCGAAGAACAAAGCAGAAGTAATGAGTCTGTTGGGAAGATTGAATTATATTAACAGGTTCATCGCTCAACTCACAGCGACTTGTGAGCCCATATTTCGGCTACTGAAGAAAGATGTCGCGGTAGAATGGATGGCAGAATGTCAGGAAACATTTGACCAAATCAAGGGGTATATATCAAATCCACCCGTATTGGTTCCACCCGAGACGGGAAGACCGTTGATTCTTTATCTGACTGTCCTGGAGAATTCATTTGGTTATGTACTGGGGAAACACGACATTACAGGAAGAAATGATCAAGCCATCTATTATCTCAGCAAGAAGTTTACAGTATATGAGGTCAAGTACACTCAACTTGAGAAGACATGTTGCGCCCTAACTTGGGTGGCACAAAAGCTGAAACATTATTTGTCATCATATACTACTTATCTCATTTCGCGCTTAGATCCACTAAAGTATATTTTCCAGAAGCCTATGCCCATAGGGAGGTTAGCAAAATGGCAGATATTACTCACAGAATTCGACATCGTCTATGTGACGAGGACAGCCATGAAGGCCCAAGCATTGGCTGATCACTTAGCTGAGAATCCTATTGATGAGGAATACGAGCCTTTAAGGACGTATTTTCCGGATGAAGGAGTGATGCATATAGATGAGTTAGAATTGACCAAGGAACCAGGATGGAAGCATTTCTTTAACGGAGCTGCAAACACAAAGGGAGTTGGAATAGGAGTGGTACTTATCTCTGAATCAGGACATCATTATCCTGTTACAGCTCAACTACGTTTCTATTGTACCAATAATATGGCTGAGTATGAGGCATGCATTTTGGGCTTACGGTTAGCTGCAGACATGGATATCCAGGACGTCTTGGTCTTGGGAGACTCGGACCTTTTGGTGCATCAAATTCAGGGTGAATGGGAAACATGGGATTTGAAGCTTATACCATATCGATAATGTTTGCACGATCTGAGCAAGCGATTTCGATCAGTGGAGTTCAGGCACATCCCAAGAATTCAAAATGAGGTTGCCGATGCTTTGGCCACTTTAGCATCGATGTTGCACCATCCGGAAAAGATTCATGTTGACCCGTTGCATATTCAGGTTCATGATCAGCATGCTTATTGCAACATGATAGAGGAAGGAATAGATGGCGAGCCATGGTTTTATGATGTCAAGGAATACCTCAGGATGGGGATATTCCCGGAGCAGGCCATCGGAGATCAAAAGAGAGCCATTCGGCGATTGGAATATGGATTTTTCCTCAATGGAGGAGTGCTATACAAAAGAACCCCAGATTTGGGTCTGCTGAGATGTATAGATGCTTGTCAAGACATGACAGTGATGACAGAGGTACATGCCGAAGTTTGTGGGCCACATATGAGCGGATATGTATTGGCAAAGAAGATTCTTCGAGCAGGGTATTATTGGCTCACTATGGAGCGTGATTGTATCAGTTTCGTATGGAAATACCATCAGTGTCAGATACACGGAGGTCTGATTCATTCTCCGCTAATAGAATTACATACAATATCAGCACCATGGCCATTTGTTGCATGGGGCATGGATGTCATTAGACCTATTGAGCCGGCAGCTTCCAACGGTCATAGGTTTATTCTGGTAACCATCGACTATTTCACCAAATTGGTTGAAGCTAAGACTTTCAAGTCGGTAACCAAGAAGGCAGTGGCGGATTTTGTTCATTCCCATATCATCTGTAGATTTGGGAT
>MU696732.1:3933-19021 GCA_026770625.1 Nicotiana glauca | reverse complement strand
ATTGTTTTAGACGAACGACGTCGTTTTATCTGTTAGACAACCGTTACTCCTGGGCCGTTTGATCAAATTTTCAATGGTCCAGATTCAACCACTTGGAACGGTGTCGTTTTGGTTTGTGTATAGGCAGCCCGGTTGATTTTTCTTTGGGCCTGGTCTGTGTATTAATACCATTTGGGCTACTGAATTATTTTTTTTTTTGGCCCAATTCTTGTATATTGTATTTGTATTTTACCTTTTTGTATTTTTGTATTCTTTTTTTTTCTATATATATATTTTTTTTATTTTACTTTTATTTATCTATTTATTTCCTTTGTATTTTCTTTATATTTTCTTTTAATTTTTCCTTTAATTTTCTGATTTTTCTAAAATTTAAGAGTAATTAATTTCTATTTCTGGTATTTTCTAATTAATACAAATAGATGATATTTGATTTTCTTTGTTTTGTTTTCCTTTCAAAAATTAGAAAAAGTCCTAGTATTTCTACTTATTTCATGAGTTTTTATTAAACAAACAATTATCAACAAATCGCCACACAAATTTAAAAAATTATTTTTGCCTATATTTTGGAAGAATTTGCTTAGGGCAAAAATCACGTGCTCACAGGAATGAGTTTACCGAATTGACGAACAACTTCTTGAAAATTGAAAATCGTTGAAAACTTGAATACTTCAATTCACCAACTTCACAATTTTTCACGAAATTGCAATAATAAAGTAAGCAATTATAGAAGAGAATTAGATATAGATTGAGAGACATTGAGAGAGATTGATGACTTTGTGAGTAAAAATGAAAGAAAGAGGGGGTATTTATAGTTGAGAATTGGGAAAAGTATAATTATATAAAGTTTGGGGTTAAAATAAAGTTTGGGGGCCAAATGGTTATTTTTTAAAGTCCCAAACGACTCTTTTTTATGGCCAACGGCTAGATTTTAAAATCTGACCGTTGGTCATTTTTTAATTTTTTTTTTTAAATTATAGCAGTTGAGGCCTGGTTGAACCGGCCCAGGCCCGCCTGCCGGTCCCGGGCTCGTGGGCTAAATGTTCAAGACTGGTCCCCTACGGGCATGGAGTACCATTTGGGACCGGCCCACTGAGACCGGCCCACTAGGCCCATTTGGCCCGTGGCCCCGGGGCGATCCCGGTCTGGGCCCGGCCCATAGTGCACCCTTAAGTAAAAGTGATGAACGTCATAAATAGCCCCCTCGGGCAAAACATGTATCATAAATCTCCCCTCAGGCATAATATCTCTCAGAATCATCCCTTCGGGCAACCTCACAATCACTTGTAATCAGTCCTTTGGGCACCACATGAATCAAGAACAGCCCCTCGGACACCACATGAATCGAGAACATCCCCTCGGGCAACATCATATCACTCACATAGGGTACCCGTGCTCACTGGCGGTGTATAGACTTCGGAGGTGCTTCTACAGCCCAAGCGCTATCACGAGCCATCTCGTGGCATAATAAAACAGGTCATTGGCCCCTCATATATCATAAATCAATACAACATGTTGTTGTGTGCGGCCTAATCACATGATATCCTCACAATACATGCCCTCGGCCTTACTCAGTCAGAAACCTCTCAAGCCACACGGGCTATCAATAAAATAGGGTGCTCAGCCCAAAATATCATTTTATGCATCAAAACGGAGTAAATAAGACTGAGTTATGAAATCAGTAAAACATAGCATGGCTGAGTACATATATTAAATCAAAATAATGAGGAATAATAGTAAAAAGCCCCTAAGGGTCCAAACAGCTTGGCACGAGGCCAAAATATGGCATTCAACCCAAAACATAGTAATACTTTCTAAAACACATATGTATCAAATAGTTTCCAGTCAAGTACGCAACTTAATAGTTGCTACGGGATGGATCAAGTCACAATCCCCAACGATGCATGCCCTCACGCTCGTCATCTAGCGTGTGTGTCACCTTAGAATAGTGAAACGATGTGAAATCCAGGGCTTCATACCCTCACGACAAGATTTGCACTCATTACTTACCTCAAGAAGCATAAATGGGAAAAACGGAGCTATAACTCATGAAATGGCCGGCCAGGTTGTTACACTTAAGATGCAAAAGGGCTAAGAAGTTCATGATAAGCTTATTCACTACAAAGATCTTGATAAGTCTATGACATTTAAGGATTTGGATGAGTCCAGAAAAGTCATGAACTTTTATGCTATTGCAAATTCCAAACCTCTGAAGCTTAAAAAAATTGATAAAATAAGAGTAAGATATAAATGTATAGTAGGCTTCCCTTTTGTATGCCTGATCTCTGAAGATAAGAAGGATCCCGGCTTTAAGATAAAAACATTAAAGACAAAGTACAACTGTGAAGATGCATTTGAGCATGCTAGAGCCAAAACAAAAGCTCTAGCTCAATATTTCAGGAGTAAGGTGCAGAAAAACCCCAAGTATAATATAAAGGATATGAAACTAGATTTGAAAAATTAATTTTCATTGAATTTACATAACTCCACATTAAAAAGGGTTAAGAGGATGACACTTCAGCAATTGCAAGGAAGCTTTTTAGATCACTGTAACATATTAGAAGCATATGGAAAGAAGATTAGGGAGAGCAATCCTGGGAGTGATGTGGTTATCAAATTATCAAAAGATTTCTTGGTTGAAGGTAAAAGAAGATTTCTTAGAATGTACATATGCTTCATTACAATGAATTTGGGGTTCAAACAAGGGTTGAGACCATTCATTGGTCTAGATGATACTTTCTTAAAGGGTCATTACAAGGGGCAACTATTAGTGGTTGTTGCACAAGATTGCATGAATCATTTCTATCACTTAGCATGGGCTGTAGTTTACAAGGAAAATACCTTAACATGGAAATGGTTTCTGGAGCTGCCTAAACACTCACTGAATTTGAGAAATGGTTCCAGTATTACCTTTATGTCTGATATACAAAACATACAAGTTATGATATTGTTTAATTGAATCTTTCAGTTATTTTTATCTTTATTACATAGTTGATTTTGTTTAAAATTTAAATGTGCAGGGTCTGTTGGAAGCAATAAGAATTGTCCTCCCTCTCTCAAATCATAGGTTTTGTGTGAGGCACATTGAAGTCAACTTGAGTAAGAGGATCAAAATTTTAGGAGCGATAAAAAAAATACCTATGGTGGTCTGCTTGGAGCACTTATGAGGAGGACTTTAAAGATAAATTAAAGTAGCTTGATAAATTATTAGTTGATGCTGCCAAGGAGTTGATTAGGTATCCACCATAGAACTGGTGCAGAGCATATTTTGATACATTGCACAAAAATCAGATGGTAAACGATAATTTTACAGAGTCCTTCAACTCTTGGATCTTAGAAGCAATAGGAAAGCCTATCCTGAAGATGCTTGAAGATATTAGAGTTAAGATCATGAATCGATTGAGAGTGAAGGAAAAAAACACTAGATCGTTGGGAGATGAGTTCGGTCCTAACTACATGAAGTTTTATGCTGCTTATTTTAAGGTTGCCAACTTATTTACTTTTCATTTCGAGGGTGATGATAGACATGAGTGAACCTAGTGGAGAAGAAACCTACTTATAAATCCTGCAGTTGACTGGCATCCCATACCCCCATGTCATCAAGTCATTACAATACAAGAGAGAGGATCCAATGACTGAAATTAGTTCGTGGTACAACAATGAATCTTACTTTGACGACATATAGCGCCAAGTTGATGCTTGTTAGAGGTGAAAAGTTCTAGAAAGTATTACCATAATATGCCATGGAACCATCTCCACTTGCGAAAACTATTGGAAGGCCAAAATTCAAGAGAAATAGGGAGAAGGATGAGGCTAACAAGAGACGAGGATAGTGGCATGCATCAAGAAGGGGAACTAGAATAACATGGAGCATTTGTGGTTTACTGAACCACAATTCAATGACATGCAAAGTACATGCTTCTTAACTTATCTTTCTACTTATATAATTGCAGTCTTTAAAAGAAAGTTTTTCTTTTAAATTATAGGTTGGTGCCGAAGGAATGTTGAGGGTGTTAGTTTTTCAGCTCCTCAACTAACACAAGAAGGTAAAGATGAAAGTGAATTCGTGTTCATGTTTACACCTAGAGTATCAAAGCACCAAATAGAACCCTTTGGTGATTGTAGTGAGCATGAAAATGACCCTGCTTTAATTCCTAAGATTATTTTTAAAGATCAAACAAGATTGTTAGTGAGGCAGAATCAATTGATGTCAGCTGAGACAAGAGTGATCTGTTTTAGAGGAGATCTTGCAGGTGTCAATTATCCCGCTAATCTTTCTTACTCACCTACTAAGCTTACTTGGATAGGTAAAAAAAATCAGTTACTGAAGACCAATTGGAAGTGGCAAGATAAAATCAAGTGGAAAAGTTGATGTAACGACCCGGCCGGTCATTTTGAGTACTAGCGCTCCGTTCAGCAGTCAGAGGCCATGAACAGCTTCATTTCAGGTATTAAGACTTGTACGCGTGGTCGGAATTTAAATTCAGGAAGATCGGAGTTAAATTTAAATGAAAATTCTCATTTGAGAAGCTTAAAGTTGAAAGAATGAACTAGGATTGGATTTTTGAGTAAACGACCTCGGAATCGGGATCTGAAGGTTCCAGCAGGTTTGTATGATGATTTCGTACTTGGGCGTATGCCGGATAGGGTTTTGGATAACCCGGGAGCGTTTTGGCGCCTATTGTGGAAGTTAGCATTTTGAAAGAAATTTCATAAGTTGGTTGGAAGTGCATTCCAGTGTTATCGACGTCCGTTTGGGATTCCGAGACTGTGAGTAGCTCCGTATGGTGATTCTGGAGTTGGGACCATGATCGGAAGTGAATTCGGAGGTCCGTAGGTCATTTTGAAGCCATTTGGCTAAAGATAGAAATTTGAAGGTTTTTGAGAAGTTTGACCAGGAGTGGACTTTTTGATATTGGGGTCGGAATTCGATTTCGGAAGTTGGAGTAGGTTTGTAATGTCAAATATGACTTGTGTACAAAATTTGAGGTCAATCGGATATGATTTGATGGGTTTAAACACCGGAAGTAGAAGTTGGAAAGTTCAAAGTTCATAAAGCTTGAATTGGGGTGTAATTCATGAATTTAGCGTTGTTTGATATGATTTGAAGCCTCGAGTAAGTCCATAATATGTTTTGGGACTGGTTGGTATGATTGTTTGGGGTCCCGGGGGCCTCGGGTGCATTCCGGGTGGTTAACGGATCGAAATTGGAATTTGGAAGAGAGCTGAAGGCATTTGGTTGCTGGTATTTTCGCTTCTGCGATTGGTTGACCGCAGAGAGGCATTGCATAAGCGGACGGGGAGCTGTAGAAGAAATTTTTGGTCCAAGGATTGAGGACCGCAGATGCGGTCAAGGTTCCGCAGAAGCGGGACCGCATCTGCGGAGAAATGATCGCAGAAGCGATTGAAAGTATACTGGGGAGGACCGCAGATGCGATCAAAGGTCCGCAGAAGCAGGACAACATCTGCAGGTGGAACGTCGCAGAAGTGAAATTTGGGCTGGAGCCCTGGCCCGCAGAAGCGGAGTTATGTCCGCAAAAGCGGGACCGCGGAAGCGAAAAAAGTTCCGCAGGTGCGAAAAAAGCTGGAGGCAGAGAGTTGTTTTAAAAATTGGATTTTTGGTCATTTCTCTCACATTTTTCATGGCTTGGGTGATTCTTGGAAGGGTTCAAGAGAGGATCTTTATCAACAATGTTAAGGTAAGTTATTCCTACCTAATTTGAGTTAAATACATTAATTATGTATGGATTTTAGTATGAAAATTGGTAGAAAATTAAGGGTTAGAGGAAGACCTAGAAAATTAGTGTTCTTGGATTTTGACCATGATTTTGAGTATGGAATTAAGATAAAATTATATATTTGAGTTCGTGAGTTCATGGGTAAATTTTATCTTCAAGAAATTTCGGATTCCGGGCACGTGGCACCAAGGGCATTTTTGTCAACTTTTCATTCGGGGTTAGAAATTGTTATAAATTGGGTTGTAAAGTATAATCGAGCATATATTAATGGATTTGTATGATCGTTGGCTAGTTTTGGAGCATTGTGCATTGGTGCAAGTCTTTGAAGAATGTAGAATGCCAGTTTTGAGTATTCGGAGCGAGGTGAGTCTCCTTTCTAATCTTGTGAGGGGGAATTTACCCCATAGGTGAAATAATTGATTATGTGCTCCTATATGTGAGGGGCTACGTACGCACGAGGTGACGAGAGTCCGTGCGTAGCTACTATTATGCTATTGTTCGGGTAGTCTAGGACCCAAAAGCATGTTATACTTGGATTAATTGTGAATCCATTTATAGTTGAATTGTCTAAATCACCTTGAATTGGTAAAGGATTTTAAAAAGAGATTTAATACTAATTTTCCCTGAAATGTTAAAAGGAGAAATTTGTCTATTTGGATAATTACCCTCGATGGATTCTTAATTCCCTACTTGAGCATGTATTTTACGTGTGCCTACGTCGCATGGATGATTCGCGAGCAGGATACGTATTTATTTATGGAACGGGCCAAACGCCTCGGTGAGAATAGATGCATCTATGGTTTGTGCCGCTCGACCCTCGACAGTGCACAATTTATATTTCTGTTGGAGCGGGATGTCGACCCTGGCATGATTTGCGCATGTTTGTGTTGTTGTCTTGAACTTAAATAAGTTATTATTTCCCTTTTGTGGCTTAAAAATATTTGGATTATGTTTAAAGAGAAGTTCTGGAAATTTCCTATGAAAGAATTTCGTGTTTACTTGTTTCCTCTATTTGGATTAGAATCATGTTTATAAAAATGAATCCACTGTTTAATATGTGTATTAAGGATAAATAATTATTGGACCATTAGAGAGCATCAAAGTTGACCATCTCGTCTCTACCCCTTTGCGATTAGGCGGGATACTCACTGAGTACACGTTGACTGCGTACTCATACTACACTTCTGTGCATTTTTGTTGCACAGGTATGTACACCTTTAGCAGCCTACTGGGCGTAGCAGCATGGATGACTCTGGGACTAGGTGAGCTGCATTGTTCGAGACGACCCGCAGCTAGTGTTGTTCCTTCCAGTAATTTCTTATTATTTATTCTCTGTCCACTGTATTTCGGACTGAGGTTGTATTTTAATTTCCATATCAATAGTTGCTCATGCACTTGTGACACCGGATTTCTGGGATGGTTTGAAGTATTGTATTAACTGTTCAACTTTTAAATTTGATTTGAAACGATATCCTTTAAAATTTCTTAATAATGAAGGAAAATCCTGGATTTCAAAAGTGTTAAAATGAGATTTAATTAAGTATTTGAGTTGGCTGGCCTGATGGCGGTGTCCGGCGCCACCACGACCCTTAGTGGATTTTTGGGTCGTGACAACATGGTATCAGAGCACTAGGTTCCCGTCGGTCTCACGGGTCATGAGCAAGTTTAGTAGAGTCTCGCGGATCGGTATGGAGACGTCTGTACTTATCCTCAGGAGGCTACAGGGTTGTTAGGAGTACTTCCCTTCTTGATTTCCTTATCGTGCGGTTCAATTCCTTTGAGGCTTATGCCTTTGATGTCTTCCTACTCAATCTTACGTGAGCGCTTGTTATAAATTGAAAATTGAAGGATTGTAATGGCACTACAAATTTGGTTCGGGATGATTCTCCCGGTAAAGTTGATTGGACTATTATAGTCGCCTTATGGAAGGATATTCCATTGTTTCAGCTCAGTAACAGAACTTCTAAGAGCCTTGAGTCTAGGCACAGGTTGCCATAATGCTTATGAGCGATTATTCCGCAGTGTTATCGTAATGGTAGGGTGTTTGCCCATGTGTTGGGGCAATGAATGAATTGAGGGGAGGTTTACTCAGTGTGTAATCAAGGGATTCAGTATTTCATTCCCGATAGGGGAAAGTCAAACGAACTGAGGATGGTCAGAAGTGGACTGGTGGAAGTAATGAAATGTGGTAATTGCGAGCGTGGTAGAGTTCTCCTCTATAATGGGGTGTTGTTGTCCTAATTGGACGTACTAAGTTTGTCGATGTTATAACCTGCTACATTTCTCCTTTATGGCAAGATATTGAGGAAAAAGTATTGGAGATACAACTGTCAGATATCGCATGGTGCGCTAGTTTAGGATTTAATCAGTATTTCAAATGTTGATGGTTCGAGAAAGACGATCTTTGGAAAAGGTTTAAAGTTAGCAGCAATGGTGGATTCAAGTGCCACGAAGATATATTTCATTTAAGGCAATAATTGAGTAGCAAAGTATGAGGAAGGACATGTGGGAAGTGTCAGTTGGTGTTTAAAACTTCTAGAAGGCCAAGTATGAGGAGCAAGGTCGAGTAGTTAATTAAAGAGATGAGTTCCGCCAAAGTGGGAGAGTGGCGAGGGTTGCATATGGGCTTGGTAGTAGGATGACTATGCGCCTTGAGGAGAGTTTGGATCGAGTTGGGGATTTTAATGATTGGTGATTGAAGCATGTGGGTGTGATGTGAAGTATGGGCTATTATGCGGCAGAAGATTGATATGGCGGAAAGGAGCTGCTTGAAATGGAGGGGGGTGCAGCATAACCCTGAATTTGGAAGGATGTTGCCGCATATTTAATTGATATCCGCGAGGGGCGAATGGACTTGTGCAACTGGAAGGTGAGCTCGGACTCAGGATGGGCTATTGGTGTCATGGTGAATGTACCCCGTGTAATGGTGTGGGAAGATGTTGGGAGGTGATTCCCCTAGGTGGGTTATTCCCCGTAAGCAGGCTAGTGGTCGCGTGGTTGGCAAAGCTTATGCAAAGAATTATATTGGTTGTTCGACAAAGAGATCAGTCGTGCGAATGTGGTTAACGATTCAGAGTTCAAAAAGATGAGGATTTACAAGAAGATTCCGAGAAATTTTGATAACTTATGACGCGAGGTTATGTCAATAAGAGGTAAAAAGGTCGGGTGAACACAAGAATGGTGAAATTATGGCTTCAAGCTAAGTGGGAGAGCCCCACCGCTTATGACTGGGTTGTATGATTAACTACTTGCGTGATTTCTGGTTATTAGCATACTGATGGACTAATTCAGCTACGAGAAAAGACCATAAGTAGTAAATTAAGCGGAGGAATTATTAAGTATGTGCTATGGTTAGCCTTATGGGCTCATGTTCGAACTTGGGAAAAGATTCAGAATTTATGCCTTATATAGAAGCGGGTTTAAAGGGGAGTGGTTCTGCCAGGTGCTTCGATGAGAAGCTATTAATGTGCTAGAAGATTCATGGAGTTGATTATATTCGGGACCAAGTCAGAGCGGGTGGCTCTCAGCAACGGTCCTAGTAGATCCTAAGGGATAAAGTGTGGTGCCCAATGATTTCAAGCTTATGAGTACAGTTAAGAATCAAGCTTCGTAGCAGCTTATGAGAAGAGGCACAGAATGTTCCGGGATGTTTGGCTTGTGGTGTAGCATTTGGGTGTTATAAAATAGTTCGTGGGAATTGAGACAGCCTGGTCTCGTGATTCAAGGACACTCGGGGTGAGTGTATATGGAGCATGTTATGTGTTGAATGGAGTTAGTCTTATTTTTAAGGCAAGCAAGGAAGAATTTGAAGAAGGTAAATTAATTAACCATAGTTGAATTGGCATATTGGGGCCAATGATCAGCTCGGTCCGCGAGATCAAGTTATGTGTATGATTTGTAAAGGTACGTGTGAGGCCCGTCGGCCGTCATGATTGATGATTTATCAGGAGCATTCTTCTGTTATGGCTTGTTAAGTGGAAGCGGATTCCAGAAGGGCTATGGTGGCTTGGACCACTACTTGCAGATTTGCATATTCTACAGTTATGGGAAATTACCTGTGTATTGCTATGATTCTCCTTAAGTGAGTTAAGTTCAAGGTTCTTATATGATGAAAATGTGAAAATATTAATGAATTCGGAGTTACGATGAAAATTGTGTCATACCGTATATTGGCACGTTGGGTGTGGTGAGAGGTATGGAAATGTGAAGTGAGGATCAAGGTTGCAGTTCGGTGTTGACAAGGATGTCACGGGCTCGAATGAGCAAGGAAGGGGTTGAATGATTAGAGTAAATTGGTATTGTCCTCAGTGTCACCTGAGATCGATGTGGTGTGGAAGAGGTTTTTGCATCCTGGTTGAGGATTCTGGATCGCTTTTCAGTGTTAGTACGTTCAATGGTTTAGATGTGCGGACCCTTTATTTATTTCGGAAGATTTTGGGAGCATGTCCCACGGGAAGAATGTATAAGTATGACGTGTAGTCACTTGATTGGCTAAAGATTTAAACCAAGTATGAGGATTGTGGTAATATCATTAATTTGAGAATTTATGCCTGGGGGCACTTTGCTTATTGGGTTATGAACTGGAAAGGTTGCTCCGGTTATGATGGTTATTCTTACATGATATGAGACAAAAGGGGGTTACTATGGACCTTTGAAAGGTCATTGGCCCAGTTGGTGCAATCAGAAATCGGCTTGAGGTCGGTGGATTGATTTATTTGTGATCAGGGCTTTATATCAGGCCAGTTGTGTTCATTTCAGCAATGCGCTTCTTATGGAGTAGTCAGGGTGATATTTCATTGTCAGATATTCCATGTAGTGATGTATTGCATCGGGAGAGTTGTGAGACGGCTTGAGAAATTGCTTATGTGTTGAGGATCCACGTAGAAATGATGTATTATGAGCAAAATGGCTTTTGAGATTTAGGTCGTATATAACACCTTAGTTGTGCTTGAGTTTTGTAGCTTATAGCGCTATATGTCCCCTCAGGGATGGTATTATGCACCTAGCGTGCTTGCGACCGAAATTCGGTGTCTTATTGTAAGGAGCAATTTAGCTCGATGTGCAATCTCCTTATGAGAGATCTATGTTATTTGGATCAGGTTACGTGCCGCAATATTGTGATATTGAGTGTAGTTTTCTATATGCTATTTTTTTTGTATGTCCTGCTTCCTATTTTCTAAGGAAAGTTTGTATTAGTGCGGGGTAGTTGGATTTCCTTTTCGGAGTTCGTTTTCATTGTATTGCATTCGAATTGGTGGCCTATTGGCACATAGTAGCACCATATGAGACTTTAATAATGTTTGGGGTGGCTTATTGCCTGAGCAGTTATATCGGATGAGACGAGATCCCTTGATCTAGGATTCTGTGCAATCCAACCATATGAAGTATATTAAGGAGCAAGGGTCATTATTAGGTTCAGAATATGGTAATATTTCTTGTCAGAAGTATAAACTCAATGATTGGTTGACTCGGTAGTTGATTATGAATTTCGGCACATCTCATCCGTCGTGGCGGTATTGTAAGAGTTAGAGTAAGACTTGCGTGTGTCATGAGGTGCAATGTGAGCATCTGATTTGTTGAATTTTTGGCTAAGCTGATCATAAAAAAAATAGTATTGTGGTCCTGTGGATTAAGTGATGCAAAGTAAGAATCCAACAAAGTTATGCATTCATGTTTGAGTACTACGTGTAGTGATTGATATTGTGATCGTATGTTGGAAACATGCCTGACATAGAATTTCGAATGTTAGAATTGGGGCTCTAAGGCTTATTTGCTTGAGTAAAAGAGAATATCTTCGGAATTTATCGAGCTAATGTGCTCAACTAAGTTGTGGTAGCACGGGAAGGTGCATGAGAAGTTAAACAACAATTTTAGACAACTTCTGTATAGTTATCATCACGTTCGAGGACAAACGTATGTTAAGTGGGAGAGAATGTAACGACCCGACCGGTCGTTTTGAGTACTAGCGCTCCGTTCAGCAGTCGGAGGCCATGAACAGCTTCATTTTAGGTATTATGACTTGTACGCATGGTCGAAAATTAAATTCAGGAAAATCGGAGTTAAATCTAAATAAAAATTCTCATTTGAGAAGCTTAAAGTTGAAAGAATGAACTAGTATTGGATTTTTGAGTAAATGACCTCAGAATCAGGATCTGAAGGTTCCAGCAAGTTCGTATGATGATTTCGGACTTGGACGTATACTCAGATTGGGTTTTGGATAACCCGGGAGCGTTTTGGCGCCTATTGTGGAAGTTAGCATTTTGAAAGAAATTTCATAAGTTGGTTGGAAGTGCATTTCAGCGTTATCAACGTCCGTTTGGGATTCCGAGACTGGGAGTAGCTCTGTACGGTGATTTTGGAGGTTGGAGTGCGATCGGAAGTGAATTCGGAGGTCCGTATGTCATTTTGAAGCCATTTGGCTAAAGATAGAAATTTGAAGGTTTTTGAGAAGTTTGACCGGGAGTGGACTTTTTGATATCGGGGTCAGAATCTGACTCCGAAAGTTGGAGTAGGTTCGTAATGTCAAATATGACTTGTGTGCAAAATTTGAGGTCAGTCAGATATGATTTGATAGGTTTAAACACCAGAAGTAGAAGTTGGAAAGTTCAAAGTTCATAAAGTTTGAATTGGGGTGTAATTCATGAATTTAGCGTTGTTTGATAAGATTTGAAGCTTCGAGCAAGTCCGTAATGTATTTTGGGACTGGTTGGTATGATTGGTTGGGGTCCCGGGGGCCTCGGGTGAATTCCGGGTGGTTAACGGATCGAAATTGGAATTTGGAAGAGAGCTGAAGGCATCTGGTTGCTGGTATTTTCGCTTCTGCGGTTGGTTGACCGCAGAAGCGGACGGGGAGCCGCAGAAGCGATTTTTGGTCCAAGGCTTGAGAACTATAGTTGCGGTCAAGGTTCCACAGAAGCGGGACCGCATCTGCGGGTGGAACGTCGCAGAAGTGAAATCTGGGCTGGAGCCCTAGTCCGCAGAAGCGGAGTTGTGTCCGCAAAAGCGGGTCAACGAAAGCGGAAAAAGTTTCGCAAGTGCGAAAAAGGCTGGAGGCAGAGAGTTGTTTTAAAAATCGGATTTTTGGTCATTTCTCTCACATTTTTCATGGCTTGGGCGATTCTTGGAAGGGTTCAAGAGAGGATCTTCATCAACAATGTTAAGGTAAGTTATTCCTACCTAATTTGAGTTAAATACATTAATTATGTGTGGATTTTAGTATGAAAATTGGTATAAAATTGAAGGTTAGAGGAAGACTTAGAAAATTAGTGTTCTTGGATTTTGACCATGATTTTGAGTATGGAATTAAGAGAAAATCATATATTTGAATTCGTGAGTTCATGGGTAAATTTTATCTTCGAGAAATTTCGGATCCCGGGCACGTGGCACCGAGGGTATATTTGTCAACTTTTCGTTTGGGGTCAGAAATTGTTATAAATTGGGTTGTAAACTATAATCGAGCATATATTAATGGATTTGTATGATCGTTGGCTAGTTTTGGAGCATTGTGCGTTGGTGCAAGTCTTCGGAAGAATGTAGAATGCCGGTTTTGAGTCTTCAGAGCGAGGTGAGTCTCCTTTATAATCTTGTGAGGGGTAATTTACCCCATAGGTGAAATAATTGATTATGTGCTCCTATATGTGAGGGGTTACGTACGCACGAGGTGACGAGAGTCCGTGCGTAGCTACTATTATACTATTGTCCGGGTAGTCTAGGACCCAAAAACATGTTATACTTGGATTAATTGTGAATCCATTTATAGTTGAATTGTCTAAATCACCTTGAATTGGTAAAGGATTTTAAAAAGAGATTTAATACTAATTTTCCCTGAAATGTTAAAAGGAGAAATTTGTCTATTTGGATAATTACCCTCAATGGATTCTTAATTCCCTACTTGAGCATGTATTTTATGTGTGCATGTTTCGCATGGATGATTCACGAGCAGGATACGTATTTATTTATGGAACGGTCCGAACGCCTCGGTGAGAATAGATGCATCTATGGTTCGTGCCGCTCGACCCTCGGCAGTGCACAATTTACATTTCTGTTGGAGCGGGCCGTCGACCTTGGCGTGATTTGCGCATGTCTGTGTTGTTGTCTTGAACTTAAATAAGTTATTATTGCCCTTTTGTGGCTTAAAAATATTTGGATTATGTTTAAAGAGAAATTCTGGAAATTTTCTATTTTAAAGAATTTCGTGTTTACTTGTTTCTTCTATTTGGATTAGAATCATGTTTATAAAAATGAATCCACTGTTTAATATGTGTATTAAGGATAAATAATCATTGGACCATTAGAGAGCATCAAAGTTGACCGTCTCGTCTCTACCCCTTCGGGATTAGGCGTGATACTCACTGAGTACACGTTGACTACGTACTCATACTACACTTCTGTGCATTTTTGTTGCACATATATGTACACCTCTACCAGCCTACTGGGCGTAGCAGCATGGATGACTCTGGGACTAGTTGAGCTGCATTGTCTGAGACGACCCGCAACTAGTGTAATTCCTTCCAGTAATTTCTTATTATTTATTCCATGTCCACTGTATTTTGGACCGAGGTTGTATTTTAATTTCCATATTGATAGTTGCTCATGCACTTGTGACACCGGGTTTCTGGGATGGTTTGAAGTATTGTATTAACTGTTCAACTTTTAAATTTGATTTGAAACTATATCCTTTAAAATTTCTTAATAATGAAGGAAAATTCTGGATTTCAAAAGTGTTAAAATGATATTTAATTAAGTATTTGAGTTGGCTGGTGTGACGACCCGGCCCATCGTCACGTGAGTTACCGCCCCGTTTTCCCCGTTATATGCTCATTCATGTTTTAATAAACGTACTTGGTGAATTTGAGTCAATTCGGATCGAGTTTGGTAGGAAATGAGACAATTAGTCTCTTTAATGAAGGAATAGATTGGAAAAGTCAACCAGATATTGACTTGTGAGTTAGAGGGCTCGGAATTGAATTCCGATAATTCGGTTAGCTCCGGGTGATGATTTAAGGCTTAGGAGCGCAATCGGAAGTAATTTTGGAGGTCCGACGAAGAAGTTAGCATATTTTGGCGAAGTTAGTATTCTGGCGATTTTCGGTTGATAGATGAGATTTTGATCCGAGGGTCGGAATGGAATTCCGAGAGTTGCTGTAGCTTCGTTGGATGATTTTGGACTTGTCCGCAAAATTTCAGGTCATTCAGACGTCATTTGGTTGGGTTTCGGATTGAATGTGAGTTTTAGAAGAATTTGATAAATTTAGGCTTGAATCCATTGTAATTTAATGGTTTTAGCGTTGTTCGATGTATTTTGAGGATTGGAACAAGTTTTAATGATGTTTTATGACTGGTTGATGCATTTT